>JARQOD010008269.1:0-36148 GCA_033576555.1 Oophaga sylvatica | reverse complement strand
TTTGGCCAGACTTTCCGAAATATAATCTTTCATAGCCTGCCTCTCAGGACCAGAAAGGTTATATAACCTAGCTTTAGGTAACTTAGCATCAGGAAGTAAATTAATAGAGCAGTCATACACGCGATGAGGAGGCAACTCCTGACACCCCTCCTCAGAGAACACATCCCCAAAGTCCTCCAAAAAAGGAGGCAAAGTACTAGGCACGACCGCACTGATGACTGTGTTCATGCAGTTACTTTTGCAAAAACTCCCCCCATTGGCTTATTTCTCTGGACTGCCAATTAATCACAGGGTTATGTTTAACCAACCAAGGAAGTCCCAACACAATAGGAGTAGGTAGACCCTCCAACACATAACAAGATAATAGTTCCCTATGTATTGCCCCTACCCGAAGGTCAATGTTATGAACCTCATGAACAAAGCTACCTTGGCCGAGAGGCCTGGCGTCAATGGAGAATATAGGGATCGGTTTGACCAATACACTCAGATGCATACCTTGAGCCTGAGCAAACTGAGCGTCAACCAGATTAGCCCGGACCCACTATCAAGAAGAACAGAAAATCTCTCCACTCTCGTACCAACCACCACCTCCACTGGTACAAGGAACTGAGAAGAACTAGCGGACGAAATACATACTCCCAGGTTGTCGTCCACCACACAACCTGGGATTAACAGTTTTCCGGCGACTTCTTGTTCAACAAGGCACGGGATGGACATTCCCCCAACAAAATGTCCCTCTTTCCCGCAGAAGAAACACCTTCTAGTCCTGCGGCGTACCGCCAATCCCCTCCTACGAAATGATGTCCCTCCCAACTGCATAGGCTCCTCCGAACAGACAAGGGGAACCTCAACATAAGGGACTTTAGTAGTAGGTGGAGTAACAACAGGGGCGGAGTTACCTCGCACCTCTCCCGGAGCCGTCTATCAGTACGGATAGCCAGGGCCATAGCAGCCTCCAGTGATGGAGGAGAATCATACTGAGCCAAAACGTCCTTTAATTTGTCAGAAAGCCCATGACAAAACTGGCTTCTAAGAGCTGGGTCATTCCACTGAGTATCTGTGGCCCATCTACGGAACTCAGAAGCAAATTCCTCCGCCGGACGATCTCCCTGCTGTATCTTACGTAATTTTGTCTCAGCAAGAGAGACCCGATCTGGGTCATCATATACCAAACCCAGGGCAGTAAAAAATCGATCTACTGACTGTAGAGCCGGGAATCCCGGAGGAAGGGAAAATGCCCAGGATTGAGGGTCCCCTTGTAGGAGCGAGATAACAATTCCCACTCTCTGCTCTTCACTCCCTGATGATCGAGGCCGAAGCCGAAAATACAATTTACATGCTTCCCTGAAGGTAAAAAATTTGTCTCGCCCACCAGTGAACCTGTCCGGGAGAGCTACTTTAGGTTCAAATCTGGTTTGCTCCGAGGGAGACAAAACTTTGGACTTAATGTCCGTCAGCTCCATGGATAATCCCTGCAACTGCAGAGCCAGCTGGGCTACTGCATCCATGGCAACTGGGAATAATTTTATGGGCCAGTGAAAATGTCACGCGGTCTTATGATATGTGTACGATGTCAGTAAACTATTCTTAAAAGAACAACACTCTATACAACATATAGATTAGCAACATCAGCATGTAAATATAGAATAGATTTACCTGACACGATATGCGTTGAACTCAGGATTAATCTTGAGGACTTGATACACTGTCACAGGAAAGAAGAGGACCTGGGGTCTAACCTGACCCTAAACTGGGGTCCTAACTAATCCCTCACCTTGGAGGTACTGATAATGGTTCAGAGGTCCAAGTCTCCAGCCTAACCCTGTCTCCTATCAGTCCCTGAACCCTGTAATCAGTCCTTAGAAGGATTCTGATTACCACCAAAGGGATATGGGCTGATCTCTGCTAAATACACAGATTAGACATATAGGACAGACTGGAGAAAACACAGACTCGCATACACACTCAAACACAGAAGGAACATAAATGATCTGGGATATTAAACTCTAAGCAAGGTGAGCTTAAAACAACTAAGGAGCTCTTTAACTTAAGTCTATACAGATACAATCCTATCTGTGGTCTGCATGAAGAATTTCACTGGCAACTCCCAAACAGACAACCAGAGATTTAAAGGAAACCAATCAACAAATAATTAATTGCAGCCGGGAGAAACTGCACCCAGTCCCAGAACTGAGCACAGACAGAATTAACTCCCTAACTGCCAAACACAAAGAAACAGCAACTCAGCTGTGAGAAGTCAGAATGTGCAACCGCGACGATCTTCGTGGCGATGCACACATGACACCATTGGTCTGAGGATGAAATGCCGAGGAGAAAGACAATTGAACACCTAGTTTAGAACAAAAAGTCCTCCAAAATCTGGAAACAAACTGGACTCCTCTGTCAGACACATGTTCTCAGGAATGCCGTGTAAACGAACCACGTGCTGAAGGAACAACGGCACCAATTCAGAGGAGGAAGGCAACTTAGGTAATGGCACAAGATGTATCATTTTGGAAAACCTATCACAAATTACCCAGATGGTGGTCATTCTCTGAGAAACAGGAAGATCGGAAATGAAATCCATAGAGATATGGGTCCATGGTCTCTTGGGCACAGGCAATGGCATCAACAAACCACTAGAGCGAGAGCAAGGCTTGGAGCGAGAGCAAGTCCCGCAGGACTGCACAAATTCCCTGACATCGCGAGACAAGGTAGGCCACCAAAAGGACCGACTAACCAAGTCTCTGGTACCAAAAATTCCGGGATGCCCAGCCAATGCGGAACAATGAATCTCAGACATCACACTCTTTTTCCATTGGTCCGGGACAAACAATTTTCCAACAGGGCAGCGCTCGGGCCTATCCTCCTGACACCCCTCCAGAGCAAGTCTCAAATTGGGCGAGATGGCGGAAAGAACTACACCCTCTTTCAAAATAACAGAAGGATCAGATAACTCAGGAGAGTCCGCAAGGAAACTCCTCGAGAGGGCATCCGCCTTAACATTCTTAGTGCCAGGAAGAAAGGAAACCACAAAATTAAAACGTGTGAAAAACAAGGCCCACCTGGCCTGTCTAGGATTGAGTCGCTTGGCAGATTCCAGATAGACCAGATTCTTATGGTCCGTAAGGACCACCACCTGATGTTTGGCTCCCGCCAGCCAATGTCTCCACTCTTCAAAAGCCCACTTCATGGCCAATAACTCCCGATTACCCACGTCATAATTACGTTCAGTAGGAGAAAATTTTCGAGAGAAAAAGGCACAAGGGTTACTTTTAGAGGTCTCTGGATCTTTTTGGGACAAAACGGCACCTGCCCCAATTTCAGAGGCATCAACCTCCACCTGAAATGGCAGAGAAACATCAGGCTGCCGTAGAACAGGAGCAGAAGTGAATCTCTGCTTAAGTTCCTGAAATGCAGAGACTGCCTCAGGAGGCCAATTCACCACATCAGAACCCTTTCTGGTCAAATCAGTTAATGGTTTAACAATAACCGAGAAATTACCAATAAATTTACGATAAAAATTGGCAAAACCCAAAAATCTCTGAAGAGCCTTTAATGAAGTAGGTTGGACCCAATCACAGATGGCCTGAACCTTGACCGGGTCCATTTCAATAACAGATGGGGACAAAATGAATCCCAGAAATGAGATCTTCTGTACGCCAAAAAGACACTTTGATCCCTTCACATACAGAGCATTCTCTCTCAAAATCTGGAATACAGTTCGAACATGTTTCACATGAGAGTCCCAGTCATTAGAAAAAATCAAGATATCATCCAAATAAACAATCAGAAATTTGTCCACAAAATCCCTGAAAATGTCATTCATGAAGGACTGGAAGACGGAAGGAGCATTAGTGAGCCCAAAGGGCATCACTAGGTACTCAAAATGCCCTTCAGGGGTATTGAATGCCGTCTTCCATTCATCCCCGTGCTTAATGCGAATAAGGTTATACGCCCCCCTGAGGTCAAGCTTGGTAAACCAAGTAGCGTTTTTCACCCTGGAAAACAGGTCAGAAATCAAGGGTAACGGGTATTGATATTTCACAGTAATATTGTTCAAGAGACGATAATCAATACACGGCCTTAATGAACCATCTTTTTTGGCCACAAAGAAAAAACCGGCACCTAAGGGTGAAGAGGATGGTCTGATATGACCCTTCTCCAATGATTCCTTGATATAAGACCGCATAGCGTCATGTTCAGGTACAGATAAGTTAAAAAGGCGACCTTTAGGGAATTTACTACCCGGCACTAATTCAATAGCGCAGTCATAGCTCCTATGGGGAGGCAAGGATGCAGATTTACTTTCGCTAAACACATCAGAAAAATCAAACAAAAAGTCAGGAACATCCTGAGCCTGGGGGGAGGCAGAAAAAACAGGAGTGTTGGTATTAACACATTGGCAGCCCCAACTGGTTACAGACACAGATTTCCAATCCAAAACAGGATTATGAGACTGTAACCAAGGGAAACCCAGCACGATAATGTCATGCAGATTATACAGAACCAAAAATTTGCAGCACTCCTGATGATCAGGTTCAACCCTCATTATCACCTGAGTAGAAAACTGGGGTTTATTCTCAGCCAAAGGGGTAGAATCGATCCCCAGTAGAGGAATAGACTTCTGTAGGGGTATCAAGGGAAACCCACAACGTTTAGGGAAAATCATAATCCATCAGGTTAATAGCTGCTCCAGAATCAACAAAAGCCTGAGCAGAAAATGAGGACAGAGAGCATATCAGAGTGACAGTTAATAAAAACTTAGTCTGAACACTACCCAAGACAACTGAGCGTGCAAAACGTCTTCCCCGCTTAGGGCAGACTGAAATAGCATGAGAGGCATCACCACAGTAGAAACATAACCCATTGCGCTTTCGAAACTCATGACGCTGTGCCCCAGACACCACTCCATCAACACTGCATGGGCTCAGAAGCTGGCTCACAAGGCAACACCACTCCACGCATACTTCTCCGCTCACGCAAACGTCTGTCAATTTGAATCGCTAATGACATAGAATCATTGAGACCAGAGGGGACAGGGAATCCCACCATAACATCCTTTACATTATCCGACAGACCCTTCCGGAAAAGGGCCGCCAAAGCGTCGTCATTCCATTTGGTCAGGACTGCCCACCTACGGAATCTCTGACAGTATAACTCAGCGTCATCAAGCCCCTGATTTAATGCCAACAAGGCTTTTTCAGCTTGATCAGTGACATTAGGCTCATCGTACAATAACCGCAAAGCCTGAAATAATGCATCAACATCACTCAAAACAGGATCCCCAGGTATAGGGAAAAAGCCCAATCCTGAGGATCGCCGCGCAGGAGAGAGATGATCAATTTGAACCTGCTGCGCTGCGTTTCCTGAGGACTTAGATTTTAAGGCAAAAAACAATTTACAATTATTTTTGAAATTCTGAAACTTAGCTCGATCCCCTAAAAACAAATCCGGCATGGGAATCCTAGGTTCCACAACAGGCAACCCAGCAAGATAGATAGCAATACTCCGAACCTCAGTGGCAAGCTGATCCACACGGCCAGACAACTGTGCAAACTCCATTGGGAGAAAAGATCCTCCCCAGCACCCAGAGATACAGAGGGAAAAAAAAAGCAACAAACAGAAAAATATCTCTGACAACTCTGACAACCTTTTTTCTATCACAATATTTTTTCCCTTCTGTGAGTACCATACAATTTTCAATTTTTAGGCCGGTGATACTGTTATGTTTCGGTAGCTGAGGAGTGCAGGTAAAAAAGGCAATACACCAGAGCAGTTGGAATCTATGAGATTGCAGTACCCTGACTAACCACCACAACTAGAGGCGGCCGTGGAGCGTTCCTACGTTGGTCCTAGACGCCTCGTCACAGCCTGAGAAACTAACTACACCTAAAGACAGAAACAGGAAAGCTATCTGCCCCGGAGCAGAACCCCAAAGATAATAGAAAGCCCCCAAACATGTAATGGCGGTTAGACAAGAAGAAATACTGACACAGAAAGAAAATAGTATGAGCAAACGCTGGGGCCCAAACTATCTAAATAGAAAAGGATAGGAAGGGTACTTACTGCAATCCCAGAAAACCCTGAAAAGCACCAACTCTACTAATTTCAAAATCACCTGAGATCACACGACCTCTACCACCTAAATTAGTTCTCTGGTGTATCAAAATCAAAACAGCAGCCACTGAAAAAACTGGAAAAAGCAAAAGAACAAAACTCAGTGGCTGAACTAAACTGAGAAGGCAGAAGCCCCCGGAGGGGACCCAGAAGGCCCCCAAAGAAGTGCAGGACAAAATGCAAAAATATAGCACAAACACAAAAGAAGAAAATGTCTTATCTGTTAGCAGGAGATGAAGACACGACACAGCAGGCTACAAGGGAAACTGGAATGAAGGATTCAGACCAGAACAATTGATCACCGGCAACCCTGATGGGAAAATGACTCCCTTATATAAGACCAGTCAGTAACACCTGATTCCCAGTCCTCACAATCTTCACTAGTACCGCTTGTAACCACCAGAGGGAGCCTCTGCTCAGAACTCATCTCAAACCCATTCACAACAGCAGAGGGTGTAGGATCATCTCTAGTAATGATGTAGGGGGTGTAGGATCACCTCTAGTAATGATGCAGAGGGTGTAGGATCACCTCTAGTAATGATGTAGGGGGTGTAGGATCACCACTAGTAATGATGTAGGGGGTGTAGGATTACCTCTAGTAATGATGCAGAGGGTGTAGGATCATCTCTAGTAATGATGTAGGGGGTGTAGGATCACCTCTAGTAATGATGTAGAGGGTGTAGGATCACCTCTAGTAATGATGTAGGGGGTGTAGGATCACCTCTAGTAATGATGTAGGGGGTGTAGGATCACCTCTAGTAATAATGTAGGGGGGTGTAGGATCACCACTGGTAATGATGTAGGGGATGTAGGATCACAACTAGTAATAATGTGGGGGGGGGGTGTAGGATCACCACTGGTAATGATGTAGGGGGTGTAGGATCACCTCTAGTAATGATGTAGAGGGTGTAGGATCACCACTGGTAATGATGTAGGGGGTGTAGGATCACCACTAGTAATGATGTAGGGGGTGTAGGATCACCTCTAGTAATGATGTAGAGGGTGTAGGATCACCTCTAGTAATAATGTGGGGGGGGGTGTAGGATCACCACTGGTAATGATGTAGGGGTGTAGGATCACCACTGGTAATGATGTAGGGGGTGTAGGATCACCTCTAGTAATGATGTAGAGGGTGTAGGATCACCACTGGTAATGATGTAGGGGGTGTAGGATCACCACTAGTAATGATGTAGGGGGTGTAGGATCACCTCTAGTAATGATGTAGAGGGTGTAGGATCACCACTGGTAATGATGTAGGGGGTGTAGGATCACCACTAGTAATGATGTAGGGGTGTAGGATCACCTCTAGTAATGATGTAGGGGGTGTAGGATCACCTCTAGTAATGATGCAAGGGTGTAGGATCACCTCTAGTAATGATGTAGGGGGTGTAGGATCACCTCTAGTAATGATGTAGGGGGTGTAGGATCACCACTAGTAATGATGTAGGGGGTGTAGGATTACCTCTAGTAATGATGCAGAGGGTGTAGGATCATCTCTAGTAATGATGTAGGGGGTGTAGGATCACCTCTAGTAATGATGTAGAGGGTGTAGGATCACCTCTAGTAATGATGTAGGGGGTGTAGGATCACCTCTAGTAATGATGTAGGGGGTGTAGGATCACCTCTAGTAATAATGTAGGGGGTGTAGGATCACCACTGGTAATGATGTAGGGGATGTAGGATCACAACTAGTATAATGTGGGGGGGGTGTAGGATCACCACTGGTAATGATGTAGGGGGTGTAGGATCACCTCTAGTAATGATGTAGAGGGTGTAGGATCACCACTGGTAATGATGTAGGGGGTGTAGGATCACCACTAGTAATGATGTAGGGGGTGTAGGATCACCTCTAGTAATGATGTAGAGGGTGTAGGATCACCTCTAGTAATAATGTGGGGGGGGGTGTAGGATCACCACTGGTAATGATGTAGGGGTGTAGGATCACCACTGGTAATGATGTAGGGGTGTAGGATCACCTCTATAATGATGTAGAGGGTGTAGGATCACCACTGGTAATGATGTAGGGGGTGTAGGATCACCACTAGTAATGATGTAGGGGGTGTAGGATCACCTCTAGTAATGATGTAGAGGGTGTAGGATCACCACTGGTAATGATGTAGGGGGTGTAGGATCACCACTAGTAATGATGTAGGGGGTGTAGGATCACCTCTAGTATGATGTAGGGGTGTAGGATCACCTCTGTAATGATGTAGGGGGTGTAGGATCACCTCTAGTAATGATGTAGGGGGTGTAGGATCACCACTAGTAATGATGTAGGGGGTGTAGGATCACCACTAGTAATACTCTATGGAAGGCTGCATTATATTCTATGGGGAGCTGCATTATACTCTGTGGGGTTTGCATCATATTCTATGGTTAGTCCGAACAATGAAAGCAATTGTTACCATCCACCTTCCGTGTCTCCCCTTTTCCTCATAGATTGTAGCTGGGAGCAGCAGGGCCCTCATTCCTCTTGGTATCTACTTTGATCTGTGTTTATTGTTATGCTGTAATGTCTATTGTCTGTACAAGTCCCCTCTATAATGTACAGCGCTGCAGAATATGTTGCGCTATAGAAATAAAATTATTATTATTATTATTGGAGGCTACATAATATTCTATGAGGGGCTGAATAATATTCTATTGGAGGTTGCATTATATTCTATATTGGGACTGCATTATATTCTATGGAAGGCTGCATTATATTCTGTGGGGAGCTGCATTATATTCTATGGGGGCTACATTATATTCTATATTGGGACTTGATTATATTCTGTGGGAGGCTGCATTATATTCTATGGGGGGATGCATTACATTCTATGGGGGGGCTACATTATATTCTATGGTAGGCTGCATTATATTGTATGGGAGCCGGCATTATATTCTATGTGGGCTACATTATATTCTATGGTAGGCTGCATTATATTCTATGAGGGGACTGCATTATATTATATGGGAGCCTGCATTATATTCCATGTGGGCTACATTATATTCTATGGGGGGCTACATTAAACTATATGGGGGACTGCATTACATTCTATGAGGGGACTGCATTATATTTTATGGAGAGGCTGCATTATATTCTGTGAGGGGACTGCATTATATTATCTCGGGGGCTGCATTATATTCTATGAGGTGACTGCATTATATGATATGAGAGACTGCATTATATTCTATGAGGGGACTGCATTATATTTATATGGGAGGCTGCATTATATTCTGTGAGGGGACTGCATTATATTATCTCGGGGGCTGCATTATATTCTATGAGGTGACTGCATTATATGATATGAGAGGCTGCATTATATTCTGTGAGGGGACTGCATTATATTTATATGGGAGACTGCATTATATTCTGTGAGGGGACTGCATTATATTATTTCAGGGGCTGCATTATATTCTATGAGGTGACTGCATTATATGATATGAGAGGCTGCATTATATTCTGTGAGGGGACTGCATTATATTTATATGGGAGGCTGCATTATATTCTTTGAGGGGACTGCATTATATTATTTCAGGGGCTGCATTATATTCTATGAGGTGACTGCATTATATTCTATGAGGGGACTGCATTATATTCTATGAGGGGACTGCATTATATTTATATGGGAGGCTGCATTATATTCTGTGAGGGGACTGAATTATATTTATATGGGAGGCTGCATTATATTCTGTGAGGGGACTGCATTATATTATTTCAGGGGCTGCATTATATTCTATGAGGTGACTGCATTATATTCTATGAGGGGACTGCATTATATTCTATGAGGGGACTGCATTATATTATATCGGGGGCTGGATTATATTCTATGAGGGGACTGCATTATATTATCTCGGGGGCTGCATTATATTCTATGAGGGGACTACATTATATATTGGGGGCTGCATTATATTCTATGAGGGGACTGCATTATATTCTATGTGGGCTGCATTATAGTCTATGGGGGGCTGCATTATTGTCACGGGGCAGATGTGGGGAAACAGGGGACGAGGAACCTGGGGCCCTGAACTGCCCCTCAGGCTAAGGGGGTGCCCTGTCTTTCCTTAACTTGGGGGTACCCTTGTAGGTAGGGAGGCCCAAGTCACCAGCCTGTTCCTATCTCCTATTTATCCCTGAGCTAAACCCCAACCCCCTCCCCAGGAGGTGAGACAGGGAATGAAGTAAACTGCACCAATTCAACAAAAGGAAAGAAAAGACAGACACCTGCGGGACAGGGTAACTAAAATACAGCACTTAGCTTGTGCACACTGCTGCTTAACCCCACACCACAGATAGCAAAGCAACAGGACTCCAAACACCAGAGAGCGGCTGCTGTGAAGGTTGGTCTCTAAAGAGGACCTGTACCACCAACTGTCAGCTGATGCATCAGGTGACCTTTTAAGGATGGTGGGAGTGGTCACCGCCCACATCAGCCGACCCCAGCAGCAATGCAATTGCACCAGCAGGCCAGCGGGGGAAAAAACTGACATTAATCCCCGATGGACTGAAAGAAAAAAAGTTTTAAAATGAAAAGCCAGATCTGCCACAGATCCAAAAATGGATTGTGACAGTACCCCCCTTTCAATGAGGGGCCTCTGGACCCTCAACACCGGACCTCACCAGAAAACAACCTACGGTGAGGACGCCTCAATCTACCAGAGTTCAACTTGGCAGTCACCTGACCCTCAGGTTTATGGCAAACGCGGACGGATGGAAGTGACAACAACGTATGCTCCGGAGGCACCACAAATCTCCAGAGCGCCGACCTGGGGAATGAGTTGTGAACGGGCATTACTGGGGGTAACTCCAGCTGGTAAGTCCCGGGCCAAGAATGGCTGACACCCGATACGGCCCGAACACCCAAGAACTCCAGGCCCCAGCAGCACACTTTCACCGGATGTCTTTGGTAGAACCCACACGTACTCATTCACACACAGGTCCGGACCTGAACGTTTATTGCCACGTACACGTTTGCCACAAGATGGTGAACTCTTTGAGGAACCGACAACAGAGGCATCCCCCTGTGTCACCACACTCATACCCCCACTACGCAGAGGGAATCACCACCCTCCCCTGACACTCCTCCTAAGAGGACTGCGACACTCAAGGGTTGGCTTGTGGTGAGGGTTGGGACTTGCCCCTACTCCCTGTCAGCACCTCTGCTGCCCCCACCGGAGAAGAAGGGGACGGTTGTAGAAGGCCGGCAGAGACAGTAGCCCTGGGCAGCAGCCCTCACACGACTGACCCCAGCTGACTACTTCCCTGGACCGCGAATCTATGACCTGGTTGTGTTTTTTCAACCAAGGGAGGCCTAAAAAGATGGGTGTTGGCATTCCCCAAGACAAAGCATGACAGGGACTCCTCATGAAGAGTTCCTACATGCAGGCGTATATCATCTACGACCTGGGTCACCTTCCCCTGGCTGGGTGGGACAGAGTCAATGGCCTGGACGCTTAGGGGTTCTGCTAGCGTCCTACACATCAGGCCATTGGTCCAGACAAAGTGAGCATCCACCAAATTGACTCCTGCTCCACTGTCCACCAGCACCGGTATCCCCTTAGATACCCCGACAATCACCACTCTAGCAGTGTACACGGAGGGGAAGAAGTGGAGGAAATATACACTCCCTGGTCGCCTCCCTCCACACGACCAGGGGAACGCGGCTTCTTAGATGGCATAGGTATTTTGGCGCGAGCTGGGCAGACCCCAATAAAATGACCGGTCTGCCCACAGAAAAAAACATCCCCCACACCAAGCCGAACCGCAGGCAACTCCGTATGAGAACCAACTGCTCCCACCTGCATGGGTTCGTCCGACTGCTGAGCTGTGTCCTCCTCCCTAGCAAGGGGCACATTTGGTGTATGCCTCTCCCTGAGGCGTCTATCCACCCGGATGGCAAGGGACATGGCGGCCTCCAACGACCAGAGCCACGAAAAACCCGTCCACTGACCGTAAAGATGGTGACTCGGTCGGCAGGGAGAAGGCCCAGGATTGGGGATCACCCTTGAGAAGGCAGACTATAATCCCCACCCGCTGTTCCTCACTCCCTGATGAACGGGGCCGGAGCCTGAAGTATAATTTACAGGTCTCCTGAAAAAACAGAAATGTATCTCTCCCTCCAGAAAACCTGTCAGGGAGAGATAGCTTGGGTTCTGGTTGAGCCTTCACGGGAGCCGAGGCCCAGAACCCCACCAACTGCTGCAGCTGCTGCACCACCTCACCCCACAGCACCTTAAGCTCATCGATGAGGGTCTGAAGCAGTTGGGCAAAGGCCTGCATTAGGGCCATGGCTCACCAGAAACAATGTGTCGGTTGATGATAATGTCACGGGGCAGTAGTGGGAAAACCGGGGACAAGAAACCTGGGCCCCTGAACTGCCCCTCAGGCTAAGGGGGTGCCCTGTCTTTACTTAACTTGGTGGTACCCTTGAAGGTAGGGAGGCCCAAGTCACCGACCTGTCCCTATCTCCTGTTTAGCCCTGAGCTAAACCCCCAACTCTCTCCCCAGGAGGTGAGACAGGGAATAAAGGGAATTACACCAAAACAACAAAAAGGAAAGAAAAGAACGACACCTAGGGGACAGGGTAACTAAAATACAGCACTTAGCTAGTGCACACTGCTTAACCCCACACCACAGAGGGCACAGCAGCAGGACTCCAAACACCAGAGAGCTGCTGCTGTGAAGGTTAGTCTCCAAAGAGGACCTGTATCACCAAAAGTCAGCTGATGCATCAGGTGACCTTTTAAGGGTGGTGGGAGTGGTCACCGCCCACATCAGCTGACCCCAGCAGCAATGCAATTCTACCAGCAGGCCAGCTCAATTGAAAAAATGAGTAAAGTAAATAAGCTTAGACAGGGTTAACTCTCCAAAACATAGCAGGAGAGACACAAGACAGAGAAACCTAAATAGGTAAAAGACTGGTACAGGAAAGGAATTCCTGTATGCAACAAGCCATCATTAATCACAGTTTAGGTTAATGTCATGTGATCATATAAGGGAAAAATCTGCTGCAATAGGAACGTAACATTCACCAGTGGAAACAGATATCAAAAGCTAAAACAATGTGAGACACATGGGCCAGAAAAAAACGGCAACAATATTCAATACGTAGCTATCTCTGAAAACTGAATGCATAGCAGAATCAGGCCACAACAATCACCCATACACAAGAGCATCACCGGCATCATCAGAGATATGTATAGTGTATCCGTTACCTGCAGATCGCTGGTGCTGCAGCGCTGTTATCTGGCCGTGCTCTGCTGCCCGCCCGGCGCCGTTTCGCTGCTCGCTTCTTCCGGGGGCTTCAGGCGGGCAGGAGAGCACGGTCATTGCCACAAATAGACGTTGTTGATGTATGTTGGTGGAAGTGTCTAACTACCCAAAATATTTTTTGGACACATTAGTATTAAGAATGAACCCCCGATGGCCTGAAAGAAAAAAAATTTTAATATGAAAAGCCAGATCTGTCTCGGATTCAAAAATGGATCGTGACAATTATTTTCTATGGGGTGGCTGCATTATACTCTTATTGAGGACTACGGGCAGTGCATTATACTATATGTAGTAAATAGGACTTGCATTATATTGTATCGAGGACTTTGGGGAATGGATTATACTATATGAAGAACTATGGGGTGCATTATACTATAGGGAGTGCATTGTACTACATTGAGGACTATGAGGAATATAATATACCATATAGAGAACTATGAGGAGTGTAATGTACCATATGGAGGACTATGGGGAATGTATTATACCATACTAGATGGTGGCCCGCATCAGGTATTCTAGAATATGTATGTAGTTTATTTATGAAGATTTAAGAATAATGCAATGAATACACAGGATTTTTTGGGTAAAATATATATATTATCTTTAAATGGCCGCCATCTTTTTTCTGAAATCCCGCATCGCTGATTGGCCGCGGCCGGACCAATCAGCGAAGCGGGATTTCCTGGATAGAAAGACAGACAGACAGACGGGATAAGACGATTATACGTATATATTAGATAGATGTTACTGTGTATTACCTCATGTCACTGTGTATTACCTCATATTACTGTGTATTACCTCATGTTACCTGTGTATTACCTCATATTACTGTGTATTACCTCATGGTACTGTATATTACCTCATTTTACTGTGTATTACCACATGTTACTGTATATTACCTCATGTTACTGTGTATTACCTCATGTCACTGTGTATTACTCATGTTAACTGTGTATTACCTCATATTACTGTGTATTACCTCTATCACTGTGTATTACCTCATGTTACCGTATTTTGCCTCATTTACCTGTGTATTACCTCATGTCACTGTGTATTGCTTCATGTTAACTGTGTATTACCTCATATTACTGTGATATACCTCATATCACTGTGTATTACCTCATGTTACCGTATATTACCTCATATTACCTCATGTTACCTGTGTATTACCTCATATACTGTGTATTACCTCATATTACTGTGTATTTGCCTCATGTTACTGTATATTACCTCATTTTACTGTATATTACCTTATGTTACTTATGTATTACCTCATGTCACCTGTGTATTACCTCATGTCACTGTGTATTACCCATGTTCAGTAACGTGGCAGAAGTACATCAGACACTGTAACTGACAAAACATGTTCAGTACATCAGGGAGTTGGTGAGTCAGATGACCAATGGGCGGAGTTAGCCCTGCGTTGCTGATGTTACTGTGTATTACCTCATGTCACCGTGTATTACCTCATATTACTGTGTATTACCTCATGTTACTGTATATTACCTCATTTTACTGTATATTACCTCATGTCACTGTATATTACCTCATTTTACTGTGTATTATGTTACCTTATGTTACTGTATGTATTACCTCATGTCACCTGTGTTATTACCTCATGTCACCTGTGTATTACCTCAGATGTCACTGTGTATTACCCATTATTTGTTCAGTAAACGTGACAGAAGTACATCAGGCACTGTAACTGACAAAACATGTTCAGTACATCATGGGCAGTTGGTGAGTCACATGACCACATGGGCAGAGTTAGCCCTGCGTCGCTGATTGCCGCGGCCGGACCAATCATGCGACGCGGGATTTTCTGGACAGAGAGACAGACAGATAAGACGATTATATATATTAGATGGAGGACTATGGGGAGTGTATTGTACCATATGGAGGACTATGGGGAGTGTATTCACCATTTTGGAGGACTATGGGGAGTGTATTACACCATATGGAGGACTATGGGCAGTGTATTACACCATATGGAGGACTATGGGCAGTGTATTAACCATATGGAGCACTATGGGCAGTGTATTACACCATATGGAGGACTATGGGCAGTGTATTATACCATACTGAGGACTATGGGGAGTGTATTATACCATATGGAGGACTATGGGGTAATTGTAATTACACCATATGGAGGACTATGGGCAGTGTATTATACCATATGGAGGACTATGGGAGTGTATTTACCATATGGAGGACTATGGGGAGTGTATTAACCCATATATGGGAGGACTATGGGATGTGTATTACACCATATGGAGGACTATGGGCAGTGTATTACACCATATGGAGGACTATGGGAGTGTATTACACCATATGGAGACTATGGGAGTGTATTACACCATATGGAGGACTATGGGCAGTGTATTATACCATACTGAGGACTATGGGGAGTGTATTATACCATATGGAGGACTATGGGGAATGTATTACACCATATGGAGGACTATGGGCAGTGTATTATACCATACTGAGGACTATGGGAGTGTATTACACCATATGGAGCACTATGGGCAGTGTATATACCATATGGAGGACTATGGGAGTGTATTAACCATATGGAGGACTATGGCGAGTGTATTATACCATATGAGGACTATGGGGAGTGTATTACACCATATGGAGCACTATGGGCAGTGTATTATACCATATGGAGGACTATGGGAGTGTATTACACCATATGGAGGACTATGGGAGTGTATTACACCATATGGAGCACTATGGGCAGTGTATTATGCCACACTGAGGACTATGTGGAGTGTATTACACCATATGGAGGACTATGGGGAATGTATTAACCATATGGAGGACTATGGGCAGTGTATTATACCACATGAGGACTATGGGAGTGTATTACACCATATGGAGGACTATGGGGAGTGTATTACACCATATGGAGGACTATGGGGATGTATTACACCATATGGGACTATGGGCAGTGTATTATACCATATGGAGACTATGGGAGTGTATTACACCATTGGAGCACTATGGGCAGTGTATATACCACCTGAGGACTATGTGGAGTGTATTACACCATATGGAGGACTATGGGAATGTATTACACCATATGGAGGACATGGCAGTGTATTATACCACACTGAGGACTATGTGGAGTGTATTAACACATATGGAGGACTATGGGCAGTGTATTATACCATATGGAGGACTATGGGAGTGTATTACCCATATGGAGGACTATGGGAGTGTATTATACCATAGAGGACTATGGGGAGTGTATTATATCATAGAGACTATGGGGAGTGTATATACCATATGGTGGACTAAGGGAGTGTATATACCATATGGAGGACTATGGGCAGTGTTTAACCATATGGAGGACTATGGGAGTGTATTATACCATATGGATGACTATGGGAGTGTATTATACCATACGAGGACTATGGGAGTGTATTACACCATATGGAGGACTATGGGGAGTGTATTAACCATACGGAGGACTATGGGAGTGTATTATATCATACGGAGGACTATGGGGAGTGTATATACCATATGGAGGACTAAGGGAGTGTATGATACCATATGGAGGACTATGGGCAGTGTATATACCATATGGAGGACTATGGGGAGTGTATATACCATATGGATGACTATGGGGAGTGTATTAAACCATATGGAGGACTATGGGGAGTGTATTAAACCATATGGAGGACTATGGGGAGTGTAATATACCATATGGAGACTATGGGAGTGTAAACCATATGGAGACTATGGGGAGTGTATTATACCATATGGAGGACTATGGGAGTGTATTACACCATATGGAGGACTATGGGAGTGTATTAACCATACGGAGGACTATGGGCAGTGTATTATATCATACGGAGGACTATGGGGAGTGTATGATACCATATGGTGGACTAAGGGGAGTGTATGATACCATATGGAGGACTATGGGCAGTGTATTATACCATATGGAGGACTATGGGAGTGTATTATACCATATGGATGGACTATGGGGAGTGTATTAACCATATGGAGGACTATGGGAGTGTATTATACCATATGGAGGACTATGGGGAGTGTATTATACCATATGGATGACTATGGGGAGTGTATTAAACCATATGGAGGACTATGGGGAGTGTAATATACCATATGGAGGACTATGGGGAGTGTAATATACCATATGGAGGACTATGGGGAGTGTATAATACCATATGGAGGACTATGGGGAGTGTATTATACCATATGGAGGACTATGGGGAGTGTATTATACCATACCAACAACTATGGGGAGTGTATTATACCATACTGACGACTATGGGGAGTGTATTACACCATATGGAGGACTATGGGGAGTGTATTATACCATATGGAGGACTATGGGGAGTGTAATATACCATATGGAGGACTAAGGAAAGTGTGTTATTCTATGTGGAGGACTATGGGGCACATATTATATGGAGGACTATGGGGTGTGCATTATACAATATGGAGGACTGTGGAGCACATTATACTATATGGAGGACTGTGGGGTGCATTATACTATATGGAGGACTACGTGGTGTATTATACTAAACAAGCAAAATGCTGCCTATTCATTGCGTGATTGGATTGGTTATACTGGAATAGAAGTCATTGTTCTCGGCAGCACATCGCTGGTGTAAACCGCAGATATGCTGCTGATAACATGATACTGTATGGAGACAGACTCATCTACTAGTGATCATTCTGTCCCCATTATTCTTCCTCAGCAGGCGTAAAGAGGCCGGGAAACTTGTTTAGTGGCATGAAATCAGCGCATGTAAATACAACCGAAATTTTTCTGTGTGATGTGCAATATGTCAGAATTTGGGACCCTATTTTAAACTTTTGCCCAGGGCCCCACTTTGCCTAAAATTGGCCCTGGGTGAATGATGATACATATGGCTTCGGTGCATGATGATGCATGCGGTGGATGATGATTACAAGCGAGATGCCACAGTGACGGCAGCAGTATGGAGTTCTGCACCTGTTGTAGATGTCGTCGTCCTCTCCGCCCCAGCCCCAATATTCATTAGGAAAACCATTGATCTTCAAGAACTGCGCCTTAGTAAGACCAGAAACTCCTCCAAAGTATCCGGCGTACGGGAGCCTGGAAGGGAAAAAAACTGCTCAGAGTGAAGCGTACAGCGGCCGGTGTGCACACAGACGTACGGCTGCTCCTGACGCCGGCTCGGGATACACGCTTCAGTGACATCTGTTCCCGCGGTCACACTTGAAGATGGACCGTCTCTTTAAACACAGCGCCCATTACCGGAAGCCGAACTTGTCCATGGCGATGGCGAAGTGTCGCGGCTGCTCGTAGCAGTGGTACAAGTTCCGGTCGTCCATGGGGATGAGATCCACGTCGCTGAAGATGAAGCAGTCGTACTCCGCGTCCTTCAGCGCCTCCAGGAAGCCGACGTTCAGGAGCTTGGCGCGATTAAAGGTCTCCTCACCGTGCTGCCAACAGAAAGCACGGGGTTAATCAGGTGTCCGACGACCATCCTGTATCGTAATAAGGAGCTGCAGCAGCCACGCGGTGCACAGTACTGAGGACACAAGCCCCCCGGAGACACCCAACCCCCCAGCTCGCTAGAGACACCCCCAAAGCTCACTGGAGACACCCCCAACCTCCCGGAGAAACCCCCCAGCTCGCTAGAGACACCCCCCAGACTCCCGGAGACACCCCCAGCCCCCCGGAGAAACCCCCCAGCTCGCTAGAGACACCCCCAGACTCCCGGAGACACCCCCAGCCCCCCGGGAGAAACCCCCCAGCTCGCTAGAGACACCCCCAGACTCCCGGAGACACCCCCAGCCCCCCGGAGAAACCCTCCAGCTCACTGGAGACACCCCGAAAGCTCGCTAGAGACACCCCGAGCCCCCCGGAGAAACCCCCCAGCTCGCTAGAGACACCCCCAGCCCCCCGGAGAAACCCTCCAGCTCACTGGAGACACCCCCAAAGCTCGCTAGAGACACCTCCAGCCCCCCGGAGAAACCCCCCAGCTCGCTAGAGACACCCCCAGACTCCCGGAGACACCCCCAGCCCCCCGGAGAAACCCTCCAGCTCGCTGGAGACACCCCCAACCCCCTGGAGACATCCCCAACCCCCCAGAGTAACCCCTCAGTTCACTGGAGACACCCCCAATGCTTGCTAGAGACACCCCCAGGCCCCCGGAGACACCCACATCCCACCCGGAGAAACCCCCCAGCTCACTGGAGACACCGCCAACTCCCTGGAGAAACCATCCAGCTCGCTAGAAACACCCCAACCCACCCGGAGAAACCCCCCAGTCCCCTGAGACACCCCTAACCCCCCCGGAGAACCCTCCCAGTTCACTAGAGACACCCCCAGCCCCCCGGAGACACCCCAGCCCCCCGGGAGAAACCCCCAGCTCACTGGAGACACCCCCAAAGCTCGCTAGAGACACCCCCAGGCCACCGGAGACACCCCCAACCCACCCGGAGAAACCCCCAGCTCACTGGAGACACCCCCAACCCACCCGGAGAAACCCCCCAGTCACCCTGAGACACCCCTAACCCCCCGGAGAACCCTCCCAGCTCACTAGAGACACCCCAGCCCCCGGAGACACCCCCAGCCCCCCGGAGAAAACCCCCCAGCTCACTGGAGACACCCCCAAAGCTCGCTAGAGACACCCCCTGGCCCCCGGAGACACCCCCAACCCACCCGGAGAAACCCCCCAGCTCACTGGAGACACCCCCAACCCACCCGGAGAAACCCCCCAGTCCCCCTGAGAGACCCCTAACCCCCCGAAGAAACCCTCCCAGTTCACTAGAGACACCCCCAGCCCCCGGAGTCACCCCCAGCCCCCCGTGGAAACCCCCCAGCTCACTGGAGACACCTCCAACCCACCCGGAGAAACCCTCCAGCTCGCTAGAGACACCCCCAACCCACCCGGAGAACCCCCCAGCTCACTAGAGACACCCCCAGCCCCCCGGAGAAAACCTCCAAAGCTCGCTGGAGACACCCCAGCCCCCCGGGAGAAACCCCCCAGTACACCTGAGACACCCCCAGCCCCCTGGAGAAACCTCCAAAGCTCGCTGGAGACACCCCAGCCCCCCGGAGAAAAACCCCCCAGTACACCTGAGACACCCCCAGCCCCCGGAGAAACCTCCAAAGCTCGCTGGAGACACCCCAACCCCCCGGAGAAACCCCCCAGTACACTTGAGACACCACCAGCCCTCCGGAGAAACCTCCAAAGCTCGCTGGAGACACCCCCAGCCCCCTGGAGAAACCCCCCAGTACACCTGAGACACCACCAGCCCCCGGAGAAACCTCCAAAGCTCGCTGGAGACACCCCCAGCCCCCTGGAGAAACCCCCCAGTACACCTGAGACACCACCAGCCCTCCGGAGAAACCTCCAAAGCTCGCTGGAGACACCCCAGCCCCCGGAAAAACCCCCCAGTACACCTGAGACACCCCAGCCCCCCGGAGAAAACCTCCAAAGCTCGCTGGAGACACCCCCAGCCCCTGGAGAAACCCCCCAGTACACTGAGACACCACCAGCCCTCCGAGAAACCTCCAAGCTCGCTGAGACACCCCAGCCCCCCGGAGAAACCCCCCAGTACACCTGAGACACCACCAGCCCTCCGGAGAAACCTCCAAAGCTCGCTGGAGACACCCCCAGCCCCCTGGAGAAACCCCCAGTACACTGAGACACCACCACCTCGCCACTCCTGGAGACACCCCAGCCCCGAAGAAACCTCCAAGCTCGCTGGAGACACCCCAGCCCCCTGGAGAACCCCCAGCCACTGGAGACACCCCAGCCACCCAGAGAACCCCCAGCCCTAGACACCCCGCGGAGAGAGAACCCCAGTCACCTGAGGACCCCCAGCCCCCGAGAAACCCCCCAGTACACCTGAGACACCCCAGCCCCCCGGAGAAACCTCCAAAGCTCGCTGGAGACACCCCCAGCCCCTCGGGAGAAACCCCCCAGCACTCCTGGAGACCCCCAGCTCGCCGAAGACACCCTCACAGAGACCCCCCGCCACCTGGAGCCCTCCAGCCCTGCGGAGACGCCCAGCTCCCAGGGGACCCCCAGCCCTAGAGACCCCCGCAGAGAGAACCCCAGCCCCCTGCAGAGACCCTCAGTCCTCCACAGACCCCCAGCCCTGTGACCTATATGATCGAGCAGTGCGGGTTAGAAATGGCGCAGTAAAGAAACGCAGGCGAAAATGGTTGGTTACTATGGTGCCCCTAGCAACCAATCAGAGCGCTTCTTCAGTCCCATAATCTACTCCACTGAGATGAAAGTTGTGCTGTGATTGGTTGCTAGGAGAAACAAGTGCCCATGGGAGGAGGAGTCCGGGCGCCACGATGCAGGGTCGGTCATGTGGCCGTAGGTCCGGGGGCTTCATCCACAGCTGGGTATCTGTCGTCATAGCAACTCGTGTCTCCAGGAGAAAGAGCTATGTAACTGGGGAGGAGTCGATGGAGTGGTGGGATCCGGCCTTCTCCAAGATGAGGGTCCGCCGAGGACCCCAGAGCAATGTATACAGGGAATATAGAAAGTCTACACACCCTGGGAAACACAGGTTGTTATCATGTAGAAGAATCGTCTCAGGACTCCCCTTTAATGTCGCCATATTCTGTACATGTCACCATATGGAGAGGAACAAACTACAGGGGAAAATATAAATGATCTACAGTATTGTGGATGCATAAGTGTGCACACCCTCTTATAATCGGGGCTGTGATTGTGCCAGGATCAGCAGATCACATTTCCCCAGGTTAACAGTAGGCAGCGCTCGGACGCAGTCATGTACAGTGATTCTGATTCACCCCAGAGAAAGTGTCGCTGCTCCAGTAGACCATTCCTGGGCTGTAAACAGCTGATAACACAGCAAAGGATCTCAGTGTGGAAAGTTGTCTGTCAGGAGACAAAAAGATTTCCCAGCTATTAGATCTACCATGGATATTGTGAAGTCGTCACAGGGAGGGGCTAAGATTGGTAAGAACAGCGACATTACTGTGAACAGGATGTCCATCAGAAACTGATGAAAAGAAGAACATGGAGGCCGAGAGCAACATTAGAGGAGCTGCAGGAGGCCGAGAGCAACATTAGAGGAGCTGCAGGAGGCCAAGAGCAACATTAGAGGAGCTGCAGGAGGCCGAGAGCAACATTAGAGGAGCTGTAGGAGGCCAAGAGCAACATTAGAGGAGCTTCAGGAGGCCAAGAGCAACATTAGAGGAGCTGCAGGAGGCCGAGAGCAACATTAGAGGAGCTGCAGGAGGCCGAGAGCAACATTAGAGGAGCTGAGGAGGCCAGAGCAACATTAGGAGCTTGGGAGGCAGACACATTAGAGGCTCAGGAGGCCAAGAGCAACATTAGAGGAGCTGAGAGGCCAGCAACATTAGAGGAGCTCAGGAGGCCAAGAGCAACATTAGAGGAGCTGCAGGAGGCCGAGAGCAACATTAGAGGAGCTGCAGGAGGCCAAGAGCAACATTAGAGGAGCTGCAGGAGGCCGAGAGCAACATTAGAGGAGCTGCAGGAGGCCGAAAGCAACATTAGAGGAGCTGCAGGAGACCGAGAGCAACATTAGAGGAGCTCAGGAGGACCGAGAGCAACATTAGAGAAGCATGGTGCAGGAGGCCAAGAGCAACATTAGAGGAGCAGCAGGAGGCCAAGAGCAACATTAGAGAAGCTGCAGGAGGCCGAGAGCAACATTAGAGGAGCTGCAGGAGGCCGAGAGCAACATTAGAGGAGCTGCAGGAGGCCGAGAGCAACATTAGAGGAGCAGCAGGAGGCCAAGAGCAACATTAGAGAAGCTGCAGGAGGCAGAGAGCAACATTAGAGGAGCTGCAGGAGGCGAGAGCAACATTAGAGGAGCTGCAGGAGGCCAAGAGCAACATTAGAGAAGCTGCAGGATTCTCTGACCAGTCATCGTTGTGTCCTGAATGTGACCACAATCTCCTGAATTCTTCATATCTCCGGCCTGTGGGGTCGGAGAGGGGAAGATGGAGACTTCTCTTACAAAATATCCAGGCAAGTGATATTCTGCCCAAATCCCCATCACGTGGGCCACAAGAATGTGGAAAACAATGTCGGTCTCCTGTGACCGAGGGGAAATTTGTGGCCATAATTTCAGAAGGTACAAAGTCGACATCAGTCATCACCAGAAGACCCCATCCCCGCAGTGAGGAATGGTGGTGTAAGGTTCTATGTATATATTCCTGAAACTCAGTTTGTTCGTCAGCCATTTTACTTTCTGTCTTGCTGCAGCTATCTTGCCCTCAGTCAAAATGGAGTTTCCAGCTTGCATGTTCCCGCCCTGATTCTCTCCTTTGCTTCTTAAGCAGCCACAGCTGAGCAATCAGTGCTTCAGAATCTAGCCTGCAGTGAACCTGTGACTTGACTCCTGTAAGCCTTGGACCTTGTACTCCAGCTATTCCTACTGAGGAACTCTGAAGCACTTGTGGACTCTGAACCCTGCTCTTTGAAAGACCCACGTTTGCATGGACTTACGGTAACAGAGAAGAAGATCCTGAATCTGTATTGGAGAGTGATTGCTGAGCTTGGATTACTCTGGCCTGCTGTGTCTCCTGTTTCTGTGTCTGCAAACTGTGTGACTATTTCTGCCAACTTGTATGAAGTAATACAGGACTTTTCTATATCAAACCTGTGACTCCTGTTTTTCATCGCACCCAAGCACAAGACGCTATATGAACTGTACTACATACATTACAAGATTCTGAAGCCAAAACGTTAGTGTCTGCTGGGTCTGGAAGGCTGTGTCTGCTGTACTGTGGATATCGACGTCCGGTTGTACTTTCTGTGATGAAGTGGTTGTGATTCTTCATGCAACCAACCATTTCCAGATGTAGCTATTATCCTCTTAAATTTTTTTTTTGTATTCTCTTCCGTGCAGTGTTTTTGCCCACAGGTGAACACTATTGTTTTTTTTTCTCTCCTCTTCTTCCAGTAATCCTGTCTTAAAAGATCTGGAAAATGGAGGCCCGCATAAAGGAACTTTGCGGAGTGACTGATAATATCCTTGCAGATTTGCAGAATATAAAGACCCGTTTTACAAATCTACAGGACCTCAATAATCACAATTTGCAAGTGGTTGGACAGACTACCCAGGATTTGCGAGCCAGGATTGAGGTTCTAGAGGGGCGAGTCCAGGCTCCTGCCGTAGCCCCGAGTGCTGGGATTCCCAAGTTGCCCCCTTTTCGTTTTGGCGGTGAACGTGAGAAATTCAGGGGATTTATTAATCAATGCAATCTTTTTTTTTCTGCACATGCTTCACAATTTCCCACTGAACGATCTAAGGTGCTTACTATAATTATGTTGCTTACCAACAAGGCTTTAATGTGGGCAAACCCTCTGATTGAGACTGAGGATGATTGTTTGAATCACCTTGATGATTTTATTTCAGCCATGGGGCAGGTGTTTGATGACCCCAATCGAGGTGCAACAGCTGAAGCAGCCATGTTAGCTTTGCGCCAAGGTAAGCACTCGGTAGCTGAATATGCCTTGGATTTCAGGAGATGGGCCCTTGATACCACCTGGGACAGTTCCGCCAAAAAATCTATTTTTCGAAAGGGGTTATCTCCACTGATTAAGGTTGAACTTGCTCGTGCCGACCCTCCCACTGCGTTAGGTGACTTTATTAACTACTGCATCCGTATTGATACTCGTCTGACTGAACGCAGGCAAGAGAGATGGTTCGAAAGCAATCGTACTAACCTTTTCCTACCTTCCTCTCCAGCTAAGGAACCTTTGAGTAGGATTACACGGGAACCTGAACCTGAACCCATGCAGGTAGACTCTTTACAACGACGGGTTAGTGATGCACGCAAGGAACATCGTTTTAAGGAGAATCTATGTTTCTATTGTGGTAAGTCAGGGCACTTCATTATAAACTGCCCCAGCCGTTCTCGTAAGACTACTGCAGCACTCATTCATTGTGAGTGTTGCGAGAGGGGATCTGTCAGGTCCGAGCCTCAGGCTCCAGAGAGATCTGCAGCAACAGATCTTGATTTCTCTGACTTAAACTCCGTTACCTCTGAGGACGTTGACTGTGTAAACGCTGCCATTTTTCAAGTTTCCTCAGCGGTGTCCCAGCTGAGTTGTAAGAAAAACAATTCTCATTGCTTTCTTTCCATCAAACTCTGGGTTGACTCAGCTTGGGTGTCTAGCTCTGCTATGATCGACTCAGGGGCAAGTGGAAATTTTATGGATGTCTCCTTTGCTCTGAAACAGGGAATACGTTCAGTGAAGAAGGCTACTCCAGTACAGATGGAAACTGTGGATGGCTCCCTGCTGACCTCTGGACCAGTGGATCAGGAAACAGAGCCTTTGAGGGTTCTTATGGGTAAAGATCATCAAGAGAAACTGTCCTTTATGCTTATCTCTTCTCCCCACTTTCCATTATTCTAGGGCTACCATGGCTGCAGGCTCAGAATCCTACCATTAACTGGGAGACCAAGGAATTACACTTTCCAGAGAAACAGATGAGTCCAAAAGTTTCAGCTTGCTCTGTTCCTAAAGGAATCATGTCAGTCCCTGAACTACCAGCTGTATACCAGGACTATGTGGATTTATGTGACAAGAAGAACGCTGACCAGCTTCCTCCTCACCGTCCATATGATTGTCCAATTGAATTATTGCCTGGAGCAGAGATACCTTTTGGTAAGATCTACCCCCTGGCGGGGCCCGAGCTAAAGGCTTTAAAGGATTACATAGATGAAAATCTAGCCAAGGGCTTCATACGCCCCTCTTCATCTCCTGCAGGTGCACCCATCTTCTTTGTAAAGAAGAAAGATGGATCTCTGAGACCATGCGTAGACTATAGGGAACTCAATAAGGTTACTATTAGAAACCGTTATCCATTGCCTTTAATCCCTGAGTTATTGGAGAGAGTGCGACATGCCAAAATTTTTTCTAAACTAGATCTTCGTGGGGCCTATAACTTAGTCCGTATTAGACCTGGGGATGAATGGAAGACTGCATTCAGGTCACGCTATGGACACTTTGAATATCTAGTTATGCCTTTTGGTCTGAGTACCGCCCCAGCCACTTTCCAACACTTGGTGAATGACATCTTCAGGGATCTCCTAGATACATTCGTGGTAATTTATTTGGATGATATTCTAATTTTTTCTAACTCCACAGAGGAACATCATGGACATGTGAGAATGGTCTTGGAACGTCTAAGACAAAATCATCTTTACATCAAACTTGAAAAGTGTGAATTCCATAGGACCGAAATTCAATTTCTGGGGTATGTACTGTCTACACAAGGAATTAGTATGGATGGAAGCAAAACCCAAGCCATCAAGGATTGGCCAAGTCCTAGAAATGTGAAGGAGGTACAGCGCTTCATCGGGTTTGCCAACTTCTATAGACGTTTCATTAGAAATTTCTCTGAGGTAGTGTCACCTATCACTCAACTTACCCGGAAAGAGTCTAGGTTTTCCTGGACTCCCCAAGCCCAGGAAGCATTTTCCCGTCTAAAAGATAAATTTACCACTGCACCTATCCTAGTACATCCCAACCCCGAGCTTGCCTTCATAATAGAGGTGGATGCTTCAGACTGTGCCGTTGGAGCTATACTCTCTCAGAGAACAGGTGAGAAGAATGTCTTGAATCCCTGTGCCTTCTTTTCCCAGCAGTTGTCTTCGGCTGAGAGGAACTACGATGTGGGCAATAGAGAGTTGTTGGCCATTATTGCCCCTTCAAAGAATGGAGACACCTTCTTCAGGGAGCTGCACAGCAAATAGTCGTCCTGACAGACCATCGTAACCTTGAGTTTATCAGGTCGGCTAAGTGCCTGACTCCTCGCCAGGCTCGCTGGAATCTTTTCTTAAACCAATTTAATTTTATCATCTCTTATAGACCAGGATCGCGCAATGGAAAGGCTGATGCACTCTCTAGGATTTACTCAGCAGAGACACGTCCAATTACTCCTCCTAAGACTATTCTTCCTGACTCTAGATTCCTAGGAGTAATTCATAATCAAGACCTACTTAAGGACATCAAGGAAGCATACCATGCGGATTCCTTTTTGGCACAACCCCCAAGGGACGTAAGTCTTGTCTTTAGAATGGTGTGTGGATTCAGGGACAACGTCTGTATATTCCTGAAACAGTCAGATTAAGAGTATTGCAACTCATTCACGATTCCAAGATAGCTGGGCATAGAGGAATTCTAAAGACACAGGAATTTCTTTCTCGTTTCTTTTGGTGGCCCACTTGCAGGAAGGATGTTTTGAATTATGTCACTTCATGTGAAGTCTGTGCAAGATGCAAAACACCTCGCTCCTCACCAACTGGTCTGTTACAGCCTCTTCCCACCCCGTCCCGCCCGTGGGGATCCATTTCTATGGACTTCATTGTGCAGTTACCAACCTCTCAGGGGAAGAACACCATTCTTTGTGGTGGTTGACCGTCTAACAAAGGCAGCTCATTTTATCCCTTGTGTCGGCTTACCCACTGCAAAACAGACATCAGATTTGATGATTAAAGATGTGTTTCGCTTACATGGAGTACCGGATGAGGTTATTTCGGATCGAGGGGTGCAATTCACTTCTAGGTTTTGGCAAAATTTCTGTGCAGCATTGGACATTAAAGTAAACCTTTCTTCTGCTTTTCATCCCCAGACTAATGGACAGACCGAACAAACCAATCAAACCCTGGAGCAGTATCTCCGCTGCTTTATCTGCCACCTACAGGATGATTGGGTGGATCTACTTCCATTAGCTGAGTTCTCGTTAAACAACTCTCAGAGTGCCTCCACTAAGCAGTCTCCTTTTTACTCTAATCTAGGTTATCATCCTAACATTCTACCACGATTTCCCATAGAAACGCCTTTACCAGCAGTGGCTGAAAGAATCACGTCTTTACAGAAGAATATGATCTTCTAAAGGAAAATCTGGAATCGGCTCAAGAAAGGTACAAGAAAGCAGCAGATAAATTTCGTAAACCTGCACCAGCTTTCAAGGTAGGAGACTTGGTCTGGCTGTCAACCAGAAATCTTAAGTTAAGGATTCCATCGTCTAAGTTGGGACATAAGTACATTGGACCCTATAAAATCAGTAAAATTATAAGTGCCGTTGCTTGTCGTCTTCAACTGCCCAGAACTATGAGAATCCACCCTGTCTTTCATGTATCCCTACTAAAGGCTGCGACACCCAATACGTTTCCTGGACGTTCTTCTCCTTGCCCTGACCCAGTGCTAGTCGATGGTCAGGAAGAATTTGTGGTGGAAAGGATTTTAGATTCCAGGTTGTATAGAAATCAGTTACAATATCTGATTAAATGGCAGGGCTACCCAGTGGAGGACAACTCATGGGAACCGGTCAATAACGTTAATGCTCCTCGCTTGCTCCGTCAGTTTCATCAGAGGTACCCACACAAGCCTGGTCTGAGGTCATCCAGGGGTTGTCCTTAAGGGGGGAGTAATGTAAGGTTCTATGTATATATTCCTGAAACTCAGTTTGTTCGTCAGCCATTTTACTTTCTGTCTTGCTGCAGCTATCTTGCCCTCAGTCAAAATGGAGTTTCCAGTTGCATGTTCCCGCCCTGATTCTCTCCTTTGCTTCTTAAGCAGCCACAGCTGAGCAATCAGTGCTTCAGAATCTAGCCTGCAGTGAACCTGTGACTTGACTCCTGTAAGCCTTGGACCTTGTACTCCAGCTATTCCTACTGAGGAACTCTGAAGCACTTGTGGACTCTGAACCCTGCTCTTTGAAAGACCACGTTTGCATGGACTTACGGTAACAGAGAAGAAGATCCTGAATCTGTATTGGAGAGTGATTGCTGAGCTTGGATTACTCTGGCCTGCTGTGTCTCCTGTTTCTGTGTCTGCAAACTGTGTGACTATTTCTGCCAACTTGTATGAAGTAATACAGGACTTTTTCTATATCAAACCTGTGACTCATGTATTTTCATCGCACCCAAGCACAAGACGCTATATGAACTGTACTACATACATTACAGGTGGAGTCAGCGTTGGGCTCTGGGGCTGTATACGAATGGCCAAGAGTAGACTTGAACCAAAGGGGCAGTCTGTGGTGACCTGAAGAGGACGCTGTACACAGGAACTGACACTGCAATCTCACACATGTGGAGCTGCGGCAAGGAGACGGCAAAGATCGGCAATCCGAGATATGCCGAGCGAACGACCCCCAAAATTCTCAACACTGTCAGAAATACACAGGGGGCTCCTACACAGCATTAGGCCGGTGTCACACTTGCGTGTGTGATGGAGAACTGCGTCTTCGCATCAACACCCAGCACTGCCGCATGCACTTGGACCGGAGCGTGCAGCGGCATGTATTTCTATGCAGCCGCACACTCTGGTCCGAGTGCTGATGCGAGAGACTAGTGCGAGTTTCTCGCATCACACACGCAAGTGTGACACCGGCCTTAGTGTAAGGTTGCGTAGATTTATGCAACCACATTATTTTTGTCACGGAGTTACAGCGACAGCGTGGAGCCAGAAGACCGCAAGTCTGATTGCTCCTACTCCGGCGCTGAGGAGAAGCACTTCTACTTCATTGATTCCTTCTGGCAGAACAGGGGTTAATCGGCCATGTTGGAAATCCTTGTGCTCTCAGCTGAGCTCGGTTAGCCACTCCTTTTCCCTTTATAATCTGGGCTCTGTTACTAATCCTTGTCAGGGCTAGCATTTGCTGCATGGCTATCGGAGGGAGAGGAGCACATATGAGAAGGAGAGTTGGAGGAGTTATCTGTGGCTGTTGCTTGGTTTGTATGCGTGGTAATTAGCTATCCTTCTCAGTTTTGGTTTATTCCCTCCACTCCTCGGTGGATTCCTTTGTTATATGTGAGTAAATGTTTTCTATGCCTGGAGTTTACAGTTAACCCTTGTCTGTGTTGCCTTGTTTGTCGGGTTGGTGTACTGCGGTGCACAGTAGCGCCCCTCTTCCCTGGGTGAGGGAAGGGAACAGACGGAGGGCTGACTCAGGAGATAAGGCAAGGATGGAGGCCCCAGCATCTTCACCTTCAGAAGTATCACAGGGAGTAGGGCGAGCTAGGGCGCCCCCTATTGTTAGGGCCATGAAAGGAGCCCCTGGTCCCGGGTCACCCGACAGCTGTGTTGAGACATTAGCTCTGACCGCTACCATTTTCTCTGATCCATGATGGATCCAATCTCTGTTCTGACAGGGCAATTGCAGCAGCTCAGTCTGGAGGTGGCGGATTTGCGGATGGTGGTTTTCCAGCACCCTGATACATCTGGTTTGTTTTGCTCTGGGAGGCTCGTAAACTGTGCTTTAGGTTACGTCCGGGATCCTCAGGGACAGAGGAGCAATGTGTGAGGACAGTTATCTCGCTCCTCCAGGTGGACCCCAAGCGTGGGCATGTTCTCTCCCATCTGACGCTCAGCTGCTTCAGGCAGTGGAGGGATTTTTTTGGGCACTGGGCCTTATATACAACTAGATTGTGGCCCGATTCTAAAGCATCGGGTATTCTAGATTTGTGGAGGCTGCTGCTGCTGGGGTATATTGGAGGCTGCTGCTGCTGGGGTATATGTGGAGGCTGCTGCTGCTGGGGTATATGTGGAGACTGCTGCTGCTGGGGTATATGTGGAGGCTGCTGCTGCTGGGTATATGTGGAGACTGCTGCTGCTGGTGTATATAGAGGCTGCTGCTGCTGGGGCATATGTGGAGGCTGCTGCTGGGGTATATATGGAGGCTGCTGCTGCTGCTGTGGGTATATGTGGAGGCTGCTGCTGCTGGGGTATATGTGGAGGCTGCTGCTGCTGGGGTATATGTGGAGGCTGCTGCTGTTGGAGTATATGTGGAGGCTGCTGCTGCTGGGGTATATGTGGAGGCTGCTGCTGCTAGGGTATATGTGGAGGCTGCTGCTGTTGGGAGTATATGTGGAGGCTGCTGCTGGTGGGGTATATGTGGAGGCTGCTGCTGCTGGGGTATATAGAGGCTGCTGCTGGGTATATGTGGAGGCTGCTGCTGGGGTATATGTGGAGGCTGCTGCTGGGGCATATGTGGAGGCTGCTGCTGGGGCATATGTGGAGGCTGCTGCTGCTGGGGTATATAGAGGCTGATGCTGGTGGGGTATATGTGGAGACTGCTGCTGTTGGAGTATATGTGGAGGCTGCTGCTGCTGGGATATATGTGGAGGCTGCAGCTGCTGAAGTATATGTGGAGGCTGCTGCTGGGGTATATGTGGAGGCTGCTGCTGGGGCATATGTGGAGGCTGCTGGTGCTGGGGTATATGTGGAGGCTGCTGCTGGGGTATATGTGGAGGCTGCTGCTGCTGGGGTATATGTGGAGGCTGCTGCAGGGGTTTACGTGGAGGCCGCCGGTCGGGGTACTTCCGCTGCGAGCATCTGGGAGATGACCGGCTGGCGTCGGCTACCATTGGCTAGCGCCGCTGATCTCCCGATGATAGCAGTGGCGTGCGTGGTTCAAATCGTGCACCAATTTGCGGCCGGACTGCGCCTGTCGCTCATTGGTTGCGTCCGGCTGGGCGCGACCAGTCAGCGACGCGGGATTTCCGTTACAGAGGATTATATAGTAGATGACCCCCGACCGCGTCTCCTTAGCGGAGTCCACACTGCGCCAACTTCAGCAAGAAGACCGGCCGGCGGAGGAGTATTGCTCTGAGCTCCGGAGGTGGGCCACGGACACCAAGTAGATTGACCCGCACTCCGTTCTGTGAGGGGCTTACAGTAAGGGTGAAGGATGCCTTAGCTCTGTATGATCAAACAAGAAAAAAACGGTAGCACACTGTAGCGCTATAGCTTGCAAACACGAAATATGAAAAATGAATAGCATCGCTGCCTTAGAAATATGAAAAATTGAGAAGTCTTAGCGCATAAGATGGCCAAATTATGTGTGCCTGATAGCAACGTCAAGGCTCTTCTCGTATATCAGGTCCTAATATACGAGAAGAGCCTTGACGTGGCTATCAGGCACACATAATTTGGCCATCTTATTCGCTAAGACTTCTCAATTTTTCATATTTCTAAGGCAGCGATGCTATTCATTTTTCATATTTCGTGTTTGCAAGCTATAGCGCTACAGTGTGCTACCATTTTTTCCTTGTATGTGCATGAGTTGGGGACTCTGGGTTTAGCACCTGTTCACACTGGATCTATGTTTGGATGTGCTGGTCAGTTTTTTTATATATATTAGCTCTGTATGAGACTCCTGACTCCCTTGAGGCGGCCATGTCCCTGCTGATCCGGGCTGATCGCCGTCTTTGCCAGAGACACAGGGAGTCACCTCTGTGTGTGCGGCAGGTCCGGGTCAAGGGAGGTCAGTACTGGGCCTACTGAGGAACCCGTGGGTGCGGCGTCTCATCCAGGCAAACTGTCTGTTGTTAGGAGTAAGGGGGTGTGTGTTTCTGTTGTGGTAAAAAGGGCCATTTTGTGAACACGTGTCCTTCCCGACCTCTATTTAAACAACCACCGGAAAACTAGAGGGCCCGGGTTGTGGGGAGGTTGGCAGTCTGGGTGTACATGTCACCTTGGTGGGTAGGACACAGTTTTTCTTACCAGCTTCATTACACGTGGCTGGAATTAAGACGGACGTTTCCGCCTTCCGCTAGGTTTGTCCGGGACCAAGGCCTCATCCCACATACTCTGTCTAGACCCATAACCAAAATTGCCATCGATTTCACCTCCCTAAGACAGGGGTACTTTACACAGGTGGTCTCAGACTTGCGGCTACAGGTGGGGGCCATACACACTGATTTGTTAGACTGTTACATGCTAGAGGGCCTGCCTTCACCTGTGGTACCGGGGCTTCCTTGGCTCGCTCTACCTTCACCTGTGCTACCGGGGCTTCCTTGGCTCGCTCTGCCTTCACCTGTGGTATCGGGACTTCCTTGGCTCGCTCTACCTTCACCTGTGCTACCGGGGCTTCCTTAGCTCGCTCTGCCTTCACCTGTGGTATCGGGACTTCCTTGGCTCGCTCTACCTTCACCTGTGCTACTGGGGCTTCCTTGGCTCGCTCTGCCTTCACCTGTGGTATCGGGGCTTCCTTAGCTCGCTCTGCCTTCACCTGTGGTACCGGGGCTTCCTTGGCTCGCTCTGCCTTCACCTGTGGTACCGGGGCTTCATTGGCTCGCTCTTCCCTCACCTGTGGTACCGGGGCTTCCTTAGCTTGCTCTGCCCTCTCCTGTGGTACTGGGGCTTCCTTGGCTCGCTCTGCCTTCACCTGTGGTACCGGGGCTTCCTTAGCTGCCTCTGCCCTCAACTGTGGTACGGGGGCTTCCTTGGCTCGCTCTGCCCTCACCTGTGGTACCGGGGCTTCCTTACCTTGCTCTGCCCTCTCCTGTGGTACTGGGGCTTCCTTGGCTCGCACTGCCTTCATCTGTGGTACTGGGGCTTCCTTGGCTCGCTCTGCCTTCAACTGTGGTACCGGGGCTTCCTTGGCTCGCACTGCCTTCACCTGTGGTACCGGGGCTTCCTTGGCTCACTCTGCCTTCACCTACGGTACCGGGGCTTCCTTGGATCGCTCTGCCCTCACCTGTGGTACCGGGGCTTCCTTAGCTCGCTCTGCCCTCACCTGTGGTACGGGGCTTCCTTGGCTCGCTCTGCCTCACCTGTGGTCTGGGGCTTCCTTGGCTTGCTCTGCCTCCTCCTGTGATACCGGGGCTTCCTTGGCTCGCTCTGCCTTCACCTGTGGTACCGGGGCTTCCTTGGCTCGCTCTGCCCTCACCTGTGTACCGGGCTTCCTTAGCTTGCTCTGCCCTTCCTGTGGTACTGGGCTTCCTTGGCTCTCTCTGCCTTCACCTGTGGTACCGGGGCTTCCTTAGCTTGCTCTGCCTCACCTGTGGTACTGGGGCTTCCTTGGCTCGCTCTGCCTTCACCTGTGGTACCGGGGCTTTCTTAGCTGCCTCTGCCCTCACCTGTGGTACGGGGCTTCCTTAGCTTGCTCTGCCCTCACCTGTTGGTACCGGGCTTCCTTGGCTCGCTCTTCCCTCACCTGTGGTACTGGGGCTTCCTTGACTCCTCTGCCTTCTCCTGTGGTACTGGGACTTCCTTGGCTCGCTCTGCCCTCTCCTGTGGTACCAGGCTTCCTTGCTCGCTCTGCCCTCACCTGTGGTACCAAGGGCTTCCTTGGCTCGCTCTGCCCACCTGTGGTCGGCTCTGCTCTGCTCCTTGTCGGCTTCTTGCTCCCTGCCTCACTGTACGCTTCTGCTCCTCCTCCTTGTACGGTCCTGCTGCTGCCCTCCCTTTAGCTCTTGGTCGCCGCTTATTGTACGGGCTCCTGCTGCTCGCTCACTGGTCGGCTTCCTCTGCCGCTCTGGGTACGGGCTTCCTTGCTCTTGCTCCTGTACGGCTTCCTTCGCCCTCACTTGGTACGGCTTCTTGCTCGCTCTCCTACCTGGTACGGGGTTCCTTGCTCGCCTGCCTCACGTGGTCGGGGCTTCCTGCTGCTTGCCTCCCTGGTACGGGGCTTCCTGGTCGCTCTGCTCACCTGTGGACCGGCTCCTTGCTCCTCTCCTCACCTGTGTACGGGCTTCCTGCTTGCTCTGCCTTCCTTGGTACGGCTTCCTTGCTCCTCTGCCTCACTGTGGTACCGGGCTTCCTTGCTGCTCTGCCTCCGTGGTACCGGCTTCCTTGCTCCTCTGCTCACTGTGGTACGGGGCTTCTTGCTCCCTCCTCACCTGTGGTACGGGGCTTCCTTGCTGCTCTGCCTCTCCTGTGTACGGGGCTTCCTTGGCTCGCTCTCCTCACCTGTGGTACGGGCTTCCTTACTGCTCTGCCTCCGTGTACGGGCTCCTTGCTGCTCGCCCTCCGTGTACGGCTTCCTTGCTGCTTCCCCCCTGTGGTACGGCTTCCTTCTCCTCCTCCTGTGTACGGCTTCCTTGGCTCGCTCTGCTCCCTTGTACGGCTTCTTGGCTGCCTCCTCACCTGTGGTACCGGCTTCTTGCTCGCTCTGCCCCTGTGTACCGGGCTTCCTTGTCTCGCTCTGGCCCTCCCCTGTGGTACCGGCTTCCTTGCTGCTCTGCCCTCACCTGTGGTACGAGGGTTCCTTGGTCGCTCTGCCCTCACTGGGTCCGGGGCTTCCTTGCTTGCTCTGCCCTCCTTGGTACGGCGCTTCCTTGGCTCGCTCTGCTTCTCCTGTGGTACCGGGGCTTCCTTGGCTCGCTCTGCCTTCACCTGTGGGCCGGGTTCCTTTGGCTCGCTCTGCCTTCCCTGTGGTACCGGGGCTTCCTTGGCTGCCCTCTCCTGTACCGGGGCTTCCTTGTCGCTCTGCCCACCTGTGGTACGGGGCTTCCTTGGCTCGCTCTGCCCTCACCTGTGGTACGGGGCTTCCTTGGCTCGCTCTGCCCTCACCTGTGGTACGGGGCTTTCCTTGCTGCTTGCCCTCACCTGTGGTACCGGGGCTTCCTTGTGCTCGCTCTGCCTTCACCTGTTACCGGGGCTTCCTTGGCTCGCTCTGCCCTCACCTGTGGTACTCGGGGCTTCCTTAGCTTCTCTGCCCTTCCTGTGGTACTGGGCTTCCTTGGCTCCCTGCTTCTCCTGTGGTACCGGCTTCCGTGGTACCGGCTTGCCTTCTGCTGTACTGGGCTTCCTTGCTCGCTCTGCCTTCACCTGTGTTACCGGGGCTTCCTTGCTGCCTCTGCCCTCACCTGTGGTACGGGGCTTCCTTGCTCTCTGCCCTCCTCCTGTTGGTACCGGGCTTCCTTGGCTCGCTCTGTCCCTCCTGTGGTACTGGGCTTCCTTGAGCTCCTCTGCCCTCTCCTGTGGACTGGGCTTCCTTGGCTCGCTCTGCCCTCTCCTGTGGTACCAGGCTTCCTTGGCTCGCTCT
>JARQOD010008268.1:0-36155 GCA_033576555.1 Oophaga sylvatica | reverse complement strand
GGGGGGATTTTCATATCCTTGTGAATTTTTGGAGACCATGCATGATAGGGATAATAGGATGAGACACTGTGAGATAATCAATTTGTTTTTTGGTTAAAATGCCAAGGCTGAAACCGGAAAGATGTGTATCTTCGTACGAAGATACACATCTTTCCTATATCAAAATGGAGGATACCAGAATGTACCGCATTTTTATGGAACTAAAACCACTTCTGAAGAAACGTGCACAAATGGACAGCGACATTTTTTTCTTATCTAAATGCAAAAAGGAGAATCTAATTCCCAAAGGACTCTGGATTACAAACCCAATTCTTCACACCTACAATACCCATTATGCACAAAACCTTTGTCACAGGACTTCTGAAAGACTAAGGAACCATCTTTTGCATGTCTGCTACAGCATAAGGAGTAAAGTCCAAGGACAATTGGAAACTCTGAGGAAAACACTTACAGAAAGCACAGAGCAAAAATTACAACAATACTACAACAAACTACGGACCTTTCTGATTCAAAACAAGGAAAAGAAACTACACAGATTGCGCCTCCATTCCGGACTCTATACAAACAGATACAAAACAAAACCAAAACCTGACAACTCTGACAACCACTCCATTCCAGACACAAAAGCATCTAACTGTGTCATCAATCTCTCAGATTACAAACCCAACAAAGTGGAGCTTGCCGTGCTTTCTAGAGGACTCTCATTTTGTCCTACTAAGGCCCTGGATAAAACCGAACTCTGCAGTGATATGGAACATTTTTTCAGGAACTGCGCCTGAGGGAATACTTCAATGATACAGAAGATTCAGATAACACTCGGACTGAAGGAAGAGGGATCCCAATAACCAAGAAGAGGTCAGACTGGACACCTCCACCTGGACGTAACCCTCATTTGGATAAATATATAGACTCATTCAGACATTTGATAAAATCCACCATCATAGCCACCAACAAGAGACAAGCCTCCAACATCAGTGCCCAGGAGAGAAAGGCCATACAGTCTCTGAAAACCAACAAAGAAATCATCATTAAACCTGCTGACAAGGGAGGTGCAATAGTCATGATGAACACATCAGACTATATGAAGGAAGCAAACAGACAACTTACGGACACACGCTACTACAGAAAACTGGAGTCGGACCCTACACAGGACTATTACAAGGAACTAAGCAAGTTGGTATCTTGTCTGTCTGACAAATCCATAAGAGCTGATGACCTGATACCAGAAAGTCCAAGAACAGGGACATTCTACATGCTTCCCAAAATCCACAAAGCCGGAAATCCAGGGAGGCCGATTATTTCATGTGTGGACACCCTTACTGAGCAAGTATCTGGATGGGTAGAGGGTGTTCTTAAACCCCTGGTAAAGGATACACCCAGCTACATTCAGGACACAACTGACCTACTGAATAAACTAGCAGCAATAGGTTCTCTACCAGAAGGAACCATCCTGGCCACCATGGATGTGGAATCTTTGTACTCTAATATCCCACACCAGGATGGATTAAATGCCTGCAAAGTCTTCATGGGAAACACCGGGAATGATGCTGATTCTGTGGTGAAACTCACAAAATTCATCCTCACCCACAATTACTTCGAATTTGACAACAAGATCTATCTTCAGGAGACTGGCACAGCTATGGGAAGTAAAATGGCTCCACAGTATGCAAATCTTTTCATGGCCAAGCTTGAAAGCGAATTTTTGTCCTCCTGCCCCATCAGGCCTCGGGCCTACTACCGCTACATTGATGACATTTTAATCATCTGGACGGAGTCTGAACAACAGCTAAAGACGTTCCATGAACAGTTCAATCAATTTCATCCCACCATCAACTTAACACTTAACTACTCCAGCACTGAAATTAACTTTTTAGACACCACCATTAAGCTAAAGAACAATGAAATAGAGACATCCCTGTATCAGAAGCCAATCGACCGTCCAACATATCTTAAATGGGACAGTTTCCATCCTAAACACATAAAAAACTCTATTGTCTACAGCCAAGCCATCAGATACAACCGTATATGTTCCAACCCCATGGATAGAGATGAACACCTTGGTCGCCTCAGAAAGACTTTTTTGAACCAGGCTACCATCCAAGAACAATTGAAAACCAAATTACAAGAGCCACCAGAATATCAAGGAATCACCTGCTACATTACAAAGCTAAAGAAGAAAATAACCGGGTGCCTCTAGTGGTCACCTACAATCCAAGTCTGGAGATGCTAAGGGGAGCTGCACGGAAACTACAACCTTTACTACAAAAAGATGCCCGATTACAATCCATATTTCCAGACCCCCCACTACTATGTTTTAGGCAGCCCCCAAATCTAAGAAGCATCATTGTCAGAAGCTCCCTGTCCTCCCCAACAGCTGCAGGAACCTTTCCTTGCAGACAAAAGAAATGCAAGACCTGTACATCTATAATGACCACGGACAGGATAAAGATCCCCAACTCCCATCAGGACTACAAGATACCAGGTACTTTCAGCTGCATCACATCTAATGTGGTGTACCTAATTATATGTACTAAATGTCCAACTGGGGGTCTGTATGTGGGGGAGACCGGGCAAAAACTGAGAACAAGGATGAATTCTCATCGCCACACGATAAGAGAAAAAAGAATGGATTTACCTGTGGCCAAACACTTTTGTATGCCCGGTCATAGCATGACAGATATGGAATTACTGGTATTAAAATCTAACTTCAAATCTGAGAAGGATAGAAAAGTCTGGGAATATAAACTTATGATGACCTTTGACACTCTTAGTGCTGGGATGAATATATCCCAGAGTTTTATGTCGTTCTACAACAATTAAGGAATCTGCCTCCCTGACCTTTTAGGGTCATCACAACACAATACCAGACCCCAATCAGAGGGTAATAAAACCTTCACTCCTTATCTATGAACTAGTCATATTTATGTTAATCCCTCTGCCATAATGACAGTTCTGCTTCATGTCACTTGTCCTACCTATTGCATTTTTTCTGTGCTATTTTGTGTATAAATATGTGATTCTTCAGATGTTGTATTAGTCTATGCCTGATAAAGAGACCTGAGTAGTCTCGAAAGCTTGCAATTTGTTACCATCTTTTCAGTTAGCCATTAAAAGGTATCAACCACTGAGGACTCTCAAGTCTAAATATTTTTCAAGGCTGAAACCCTCATTGATAATTTGGATAATCTCACTTTTAAATTTATCAGTGGGATTTGTATGGAGTTTTTCATATACATTTCATATATGAAGATCCCTCTCTTGCTGACATTCTTTCATCAGGTATTAATGTTGTTTCAAGGAAAGCGCCATCTATTGGTAACAAAGTTTCTCCAAGCATGTTCAGTAATAATTTCTCTTCTCATAAAACATCGTGGTTAGAACATAAAGGTTTTTATAAATGTGGCCACAATAGATGTGCACTTTGCAAATATGTTTGTGTAACGAAAACCTTTGAAAATAATGACAGCACTGCGATTTATACCATTAACAAATATATCAATTGTAATTCATTCTATGTGGTATATAAAATTATGTGCACTACTTGCAATTTATCTTATATAGGCTGCACTACTAGGAAACTAAAAATCAGGATCGCTGAACATTTGCAGGATGTAAAGAATGTTTCTTCGAATCGCAATATTTCTGCTGCTGCTAAACATTTTATTTTTCAGCATGCTCGCAATGTTTCTTCCTTCCAAGTCACAGGTATTGAAAGTGTTAACCTGTCTGCCCGAGGTGGAGATGCACGTCAGCGACTCCTCACAAGTGAAGCTTTCTGGATCTTTAATCTACATACCAGACATCCATTTGGTCTCAACAAAATAAACGAATTGATGTTCCATTATTAATTTTATTTCTTTGCATTGATTTTATTTGTGCAAATATTGTGTTTTTTTTTTTTTTTTCTCTTTATTCGTTATGTGAAAATTGTTAAAGGACTTGTCAAAAATCACATGACATTTTTTCTGATCGTGATTGGTCTTCCTTTGTCTTAAATATGTGCCTTTGTCTGAATATGTCAGCTGTGATAAAGATCCCTGTGATCGAAACGCGTAGCCTTGTCCTGAGCTTGTCCAGGAGCATGCCATTATTCATGTTTTTATGAATCAATAAAGATGAAGATTTTATTGAGAGTAGCAGTGTGCCAGGCGAGGGGCCAGAGTGAGGCAAGAGTGGCTGTGTGCCAGGCGAGGAGCCAGAGCGAGGCGAGAGTGGCCATGCCAGGTGAGGGGCCAGAGCGAGGCGAGAATGACCATGCCAGGCGAGAAGACAGAGTGAGGCGAGAAGGGCAGTGTGCCAGTTGAGCGGTCAGAGCAAGACGAGAGTGTCTGTGTGCCAGGCGAGAGTAGCCGTGTGCCAGGCCAGGAGCCAGATTGAGGTGAGAATGGCCGTGTGCCAGGCCAGTGGCCAGAGCAAGGCGAGAGTGGCCATATGCCAGTCCAGGGACCAGAGCAAGGCGAGAGTAGCAGTGTGCCAGGCGAGGGCCATAGCGAGGCTAGAGTGGCCGTGCCAGGCGAGGAGCCAGAGCGAGGCGAGAGTGGCCATGTGCCAGGCGTGGGGACAGAGTGAGGCCGTGCCAGGCAAGGAGCAAGAGCGAAGCGAGATTGGCCGTGTGCCTGGCGAGGGGTCAGAGTGAGGCAAGGGCCCAGAGCGAGGCGAGAGTGGCTGTGCCAGGCGAGAGACCAGAACGAGGCGAGAGTGGCCTTGTGCCAGACCAGTGGCCAGAATGAGGCGAGAGTAGACAAGTGCCAGGCGAGGGGCCAGAGCAAGGCAAGATTGGTCGTGCCAGGCAAGGGGCCAGAGCGAGGCAAGATTGGCCATGTTATTTCGAGGGGACCAGAGCGAGGAGAGAATGGCCGTGCCAGGCAAGGAGCAAGAGTGAGGCAAGAGTGGCCGTGTGCCGGGCAAGTGGCCAGAGTGAGGCAAGGTTCCAGAGTGAGGCGAGAATGGCCATGCCAGGCAAGAGGGAAGAGCGAGGCGAGAGTGGTCATGCCAGGAGAGGGGCCAGAGCGAGGCGAGAATGGCCATACCAGTGGAGGGGCCAGAGTGAGGCGAGAATGGCCGTGCCAGGTGAGGGGCCAGAGCGAGGCGAGATTGACGATGCCAGGCGAGGGGCCTGAGCGAGGTGAGAGTGGCCGTGCCAGTCAAGGGGCCAGATCGAGTTGACAGTGGCCGTGCCAGGCGAGAGGCCAAAGCGAGGCGAGAGTGGCCGTGCCAGGTGAAACGCCAGAGTGAGGCGAGAGTGACCGTGATAGGCGAGAAGCCAGAGCGAGGCGAGAGTGGCCGTGCCAGGCGAGGGGGCAGAGCGAGGCGAGAGTGGCCGTGCCAGACGAGTGGCCAGATCGAGGCGAGAGTTGCAGATATAGGAGAAACGCTGGAGCGAGGTGAGAGTGGCTGTGTGCCAGGTGAGGGGCCAGAGCGAGGCTAGAGTAGCCGTGTGCCAGGTGAGGGGCCAGAGCGAGGCTAGAGTGGCCATGCCAGGCGAGGGGTCAGAGCGAGGCGTGAGTGGCCGTGTGCCAGGCGAGTGGCCAGAGTGAGGCGAGTGTGGCCGTGTGCCAGTCGAGGAGCCAGAGCGAGGCGAGAGTGGACGTGTACCAGGCCAGGGGCCAGAGCTTGGCGAGAGTGGCAATGAGCCAAGCGAGGAGACAGAGCGAGGCAAGAGTGGCCGTGTGCCAGGCCAGGAGCAAGATTGAGGTGAGAGTGGGCGTGTGCCAGGCCAGTGGCCAGAACGAGGCGAAAGTGGCTGTGTGCCAGTCCAGGGGCCAGAGCAAGGCGACAGTGGCCTTGTGTCAGGCGAGGGGCCAGAGCGAGGCAAGAGTAGCCATGTGCCAGGCGAGGGGCCAGAGCGAGGATAGAGTGGCTATGCCAGGAGAGGGGTCAGAGCGAGGCGTGAGTGGCCGTGTGCCGGGCGAGTGGCCAGAGCGAGGCAGGTGTGGCCATGTGCCAGTCGTGGGGCCAGAGCGAGGCGAGAGTGGCCGTGTACCAGGCCAGGGGCCAGAGCTTGGCGAGAGTGGCAATGAGCCAGGCAAGGAGACAGAGTGAGGCGAGAGTGGCCGTGTGCCAGGCCAGGAGCCAGATTGAGGTGAGAATGGCCGTGTGCCAGGCTAGTGGCCAGAATGAGGCGACAGTGGCCGTGTGCCAGTCCACAGGCCAGAGCAAGGCGAGAGTGGCCTTGTGTCAGGCGATTGGCCAGAGCGAGGCGAGAGTGGCCGTGAGCCAGGCGAGGGGCCAGAGCGAGGCTTGAGTGTCCATTTGCCAGGTGAGGGCCAGAGCGAGGCGAGAGTGGCTGTGCCAGGCGAGTGGCCACAGCGAGGCGAGAAGGGCAGTGTGCCAGTTGAGCGGTCAGAGCAAGGCGAGAGTGTCTGTGTGCCAGGCGAGAGTAGCCGTGTGCCAGGCCAGTGGCCAGAGTGAGGCGAGAGTGGCCATATGCCAGTCCAGGGACCAGAGCAAGGCGAGAGTAGCAGTGTGCCAGGCAAGGGGCCAGAGCGAGGCAAGAGTGGCTGTGTGCCAGGCGAGGAGCCAGAGCGAGGCGAGAGTGGCCATGCCAGGTGAGGGCCAGAGCGAGGCGAGAATGACCGTGCCAGGCGAGAAGACAGAGCGAGGTGAGAAGGGCAGTGTGCCAGTTGAGCGGTCAGAGCAAGGCGAGAGTGTCGGTGTGCCAGGCGAGAGTAGCCGTGTGCCAGGCCAGGAGCCAGATTGAGGTGAGAATGGCTGTGTGCCAGGCCAGTGGCCAGAGCGAGGCGAGAGTGGCCATATGCCAGTCCAGGGACCAGAGCAAGGCGAGAGTAGCAGTGTGCCAGACGAGGGGCCATAGCGAGGCTAGAGTGGCCGTGCCAGGCGAGGAGCCAGAGCGAGGCGAGAGTGGCCATGCCAGGTGAGGGGCCAGAGCGAGGCGAGAATGACCGTGCCAGGCGAGAAGACAGAGCGAGGCGAAAGTGGCCGTGCCAGGCGAAGGAGCTGAGCAAGGCGAGAGTGGCTGTGCCAGGCGAGGGGCCAGAGCGAGGCGAGAGTGGCCGTGTGCCAGGCGAGAGGCCAGAGCGAGGCGTGAGTGGCCATGTGTTGGGCGAGTGGCCAAAGCTAGGCGAGTGTGGCAGTGTACCAGGCTTGGGGCCAGAGCGAGGCGAGAGTGGCCGGGTGCCAGGCGAGGGGCCAGAGCGAGACGAGTGTGGCAGTGTGCCAGGCTTGGGGCCAGAGCGAGGCGAGAGTGGCCGGGTGCCAGACGAGGGGCCAGAGCAAGGCGAGAGCGGCCGTGTGCCAGTCTCTCCTCTCTCTGGCCCCTCCCCTGGCACGGACATTCTCGCCTCGCCTTGGTCCCTTGCCTGGCACGGCCACTCTCGCCTCGCTCTGGCCAATCGCCTGGCACACTGCCACTCTCGCCTCGCTCTGGACCCTCGCCTGACATGGCCACTCTCAACTCGCTCTAGCCCCTCCCCTGGCACGGACATTCTTGCCTCGCCATGCGTCCTTACCTGGCACGGCCACTCTCGCCTCGCTCTGGCCACTCGCCCGACACGCGGAGACTCTCGCTTCGCTCTGGCTCCTCGCCTGTAATGGTCATTGTCGCATCGCACTGGCCCCTCACCTGGTATGGCTACTCTTGCCTTGCTCTCGCCCCTTGCCTGGAAAGGCCACTCTCGCCTCGCTCTGGCCTTTCACCTGGTACGGGCACTCTTGCCTCGCTCTGGCCCCTTGTCTGGCACACAGCCTTTCTCGCCCTGCTCTAGCCCCTTGCCTGCCACATGTCCACTCTCTCCTCGCTCTTGCCTCTCGCCTGCCACGTGGCCACTCTCGTCTCACTCTGTCTTCTCGCCTGGCATGGTCACTCTCGCCTTGCTCTGGCCCCTAGTCTGGCATACGTCCACTTTCACCTCTCTCTGGCACCTCGCCTGACAAGGCCACTCTCGCCTCGCTCTGGCAACCTCGCCTGGCACGGCCACTCTCGTCTCGCTTTGTCCCCTCACCTGGCACGGCCACTCTCGCCTCGCATTGGCCACTCAACTGGCTCGGCCACTCTGGCTTTGCTCTGACCCCTCGTCTCGCACGGCCACTCTCGCCTTGCTCTGGCCTCTCGTCTGGCACACGTCCACTTTCGACTCTCTCTGGCCACTCGCCTGGCACGGCTACTCTCGCCTCACTCTGACAACCTCGCCTGCAATGGCCACTCTCGTCTCACTCTGGCCCCTCTTCTGGCACAGCCACTCACACTCGCTTGCCCCTCGACGGAATGCATTCACGCCTCGCTCTGGCCCCCACTCATACGGCCATTCTAGCCTCGCCTGGCCCACGCTTGTCACGACCACTCTCGCCCCGCTCTGGCCCCTCGCGTTCGGCCATTCTCCACCCTCCAGGACTTCACCTGGCAGCCTCTAGCCTCGCCGCCCCTCGCTTACTCGCGCTCTCGCCCACTCTGCACTCACCTGGCAAAGCCACTCTCTGCTTGCGTGGCCCCGTGCACGGCACACATCTTCCCATGGCCACTCACGGCTCTCGCCTGCCTGCCCTGGAGCATCTCCCCTGGCCATACGGCCATCTCCTCCCCGCTAGGCCCCTCCCTCACGCCGTCGCTCGCTCGTGTTTCACCTGGAGGCCACTCCTCGCTCTGCCCTCGCTGCACGACACTCTCGTCGCTCTGGCCCTCACTGGCCACCTCTCCTCACTCTGGCCATCGCCTGCAGCCACTCTCCCTCGCTCTGGCCCCTCCCTGGCACGGCCACTCTCGCCTCGCTCTGGCCTCCATCGGCCCTCGCGCACAGCCACTCTCGCTTCGCTCTGGCTCCTCGCCTGGCAGCCATTTTGCCTCCCTGGCCACGTCACTGGCATGGCCACTCTTCGCTCGCTCTGCCCTTCCTGGCAGCCACTCCTACCGGCACTGACACGGCACTCTTGCCTCACTCTGGCCCCTCGCTGGCACACGCGCCCCTCTCCCCTCGCTCATGACCTCCTCGCCTGGGTCACACGCCACTCTGTCTCGCCTCGCCACTGGCCACTTCTCCCTGCCTGGCCCTTCTGCACGTCTGCCTCGCCTGGCCTGTCCCTGGCATGGCCACTTCTCGCCTCGCTCTGGCCCCTCATCTGCACGGCCACTCTGCCTCGCTCTGGCCCCACGTCTGCACGGCCAGTCTCTCGTCCCTCGCCTGGCACCACTCCGCCAATTCACCTGACCCCTCGCTCTGCCCCTCGCTCTGGCCCCTCGCCATGGCCCACATCTAGCCCCTCACCTGCATGGCCCTTCGCCTCGCTCTGGCCCCTCGCCTGGCACATACCACTCTCCCGCCTTGCCTCTGGCCCTCCCCGGCACACAGCCATCTCGCCTTCGCTCTGGCTCCTTCGCCTGGGAAGGCCATTCTCGCCTCGCACTGGCCCTCATCCTGGCATGGCCACTCTTGCCTCGCTCTGGCCCCTTGCCTGGCACAGGCCACTCCCGCTCTGGCCCTCATCTGCAGGCCTTCTTGCCTCTTCTGGCTCCTGCCTGGCACACAGCCACGTCTGCCTCGCTCTGGCCCCTCGCCTGCACATGACCTCTCTCGCCTCGCTCTGGCCCCTCACCTGCCACACGCAACTTCTCGCTTTGCTCTGTCTCCTCTGCCTGCCACGGCCATTCTCGTCTCGCCTTGCCGGACCTCTGCCTGGCAGGCCACTCTTGCCTCGCTCTGGCCTTTCCCTGGATGGCCACTCTGCCTCGCTCTGGCCCCTACCTGCACGGCCTCTCTAGCCTCGCTCTGCCCCACTCTGTCACAGCTCTCGCCCCTCGCCTGGGTCGACCACTCCCATCTCTCTCAGGAATTTCACCTGACACGCCGCTCTTGCATCGCTCTGGCCCCTCGCCTGACTCGGCCACTCTCGCCTCGTTATGGCCCCTCACCTTGCATGGCTGCTCTTGCCTCCCTCTGGCCCCTCGCCTGGCACATGACCACTCTCGCCTCACTCTGGCACCTCACCCGGCACACAGCAATTCTCGCTTCGCTCTGGCTCCTTGCCTGGGATGGCCATTCTCGTCTCGCACTGGCCCTTTGCCTGGCATGGCCACTCTTGCCTCACTCTGGCCCCTTGCCTGGCACACAGCCACTCTCGCCTCATTAAGGACCCTCACCTTGCAGGGCCGTTCTTGCCTCTTTCTGGCTCCTTGCCTGGCACACAGCCACTCTTGCCTCACTCTGGCCCCTCGCCTGGCACATGACCGCTCTCGCCTCACTCTGGCCCCTCACCCGCACACGGTAATTCTCGCTTTGCTCTGTCTCCTTGCCTGGGACGGCCATTCTCGTCTCGCACCGGACCCTCGCCTGCATGGCCACTCTTGCCTTGCTCTGGCTCCTTTCCTGGTATGGCCACTCTTTCCTCGCTCTGGCCCCTCACCTGGCACGGCCTCTCTTGCCTCGCTCTGTTCCCTCGTCTGGCACACAGCCACTCTCGCCTCGCTCTGGCCCCTTGCCTGCCACATGGCTACTCTCACCTCGCTTTGGCCCCTCGCTTGCCACATGGCCACTCTCACCTCGCTCTGGCCTCTCACCTGGCTTGGCCACTCTCGCCTCGTTCAGGCCTCTCGCCTGGCACGGCCACTTTCGCCTTGCTCTAACCCCTCGTCTGGCACATGTCCACTTTTGCATCTCTCTGGCCCCTCGCCTGGCACAGTCACTTTCGCCTCACTCTGGCAACCTCGCCAGGCATGGCCACTCTCGCCTCACTCTGGCAACCTCGCCAGGCATGGCCACTCTCGCCTTACTCTGGCAACCTCGCCTGGCATGGCCACTCTCGCCTCGCTCTGGCCCGTCGCCTGGCATGGCCACTCTCCGCCTCGCGTTGGCCCCTCGCCTGGCATGGCCATTCTCGCCTCGCTCTTGGCCCCTAGTCTTGCATGGCCACTCTAGCCTCGCTCTGGCCCCACTCTTGTCACGGAGTCTCTCGCCCCTCGCCTGGGTCGACCACTCTCACTTCTCTCAGGAATTTCACCTGACACGGCCGCTCTTGCATCGCTCTGGCCCCTCGCCTGACTCGGCCACTCTCGCCTCTCTCTGGCCCCTTGCCTGGCACATGGCCACTCTCGCCTCATTATGGCCCCTCTCCTTGCACGGCCGCTCTTGCCTCCCTCTGGCCCCTCGCCTGGCATATGACCACTCTCACCTCACTCTGGCACCTCACCCGGCACACAGCAATTCTCGCTTCGCTCTGGCTCCTTGCCTGGGATGGCCATTCTCGTCTCGCACTGGCCCTTTGCCTGGCATGGCCACTCTTGCCTCGCTCTGGCCCCTCGTCTGGCACACAGACACTCCCCTCGCTCTGGCCCCTCGCCTGCCACATGGCCACTATTGCCTCGCTCTGGCCTCTCGCCTGGCACGGTCACTCTCGCCTCGCTCTTGCTCCTTGCCTGGTACATGGCCACTCTCACCGTGCACCGGCCCCTAGCCTGGCATACTGCCACTGTCGCCTCACTTTGGCCCCTCACATGGCTCACGGCCACTCTCTCCTAGCTCTGACTCCTTGCCTGGCACACTGCCACTGTCGCCTCTCTTTGGCCCCTCGCCTGACACACGGCCACTCTCGCCTCTCTCTGGCCCCTCGCCTGGCACACGACCACTCTCGCCTCGCTCTGGCCCTTCGACTGGCACACAGACACTCTCCCCTCGCTCTGGCCCCTCGCCTGCCACATGGCCACTATTGCCTCGCTCTGGCCTCTCGCCTGGCACGGTCACTCTCGCCTCGCTCTTGCTCCTTGCCTGGTACATGGCCACTCTCACCGTGCACCGGCCCCTAGCCTGGCATACTGCCACTGTCGCCTCACTTTGGCCCCTCACATGGCCTCACGGCCACTCTCTCCTAGCTCTGACTCCTTGCCTGGCACACTGCCACTGTCGCCTCTCTTTGGCCCCTCGCCTGACACACGGCCACTCTCGCCTCTCTCTGGCCCCTCGCCTGGCACACGACCACTCTCGCCTCGCTCTGGCCCTTCGACTGGCACATGGCCACTCTCACCTCGCTCTGGCCCCTCACCTGGCACACGGCCACACTTGCCTGACTCTGGCCTCTCACCTTGCACACGGCCAATCTTGCATCGCTCTGGCTCCGCGCCTGGTACAAGGCCACTTTTGCCTTTCTCTGGCACCTCACCAGGCACACGGCCACACTTGCCTGACTCTGGCCTCTCACCTGGCACACGGCCAGTCTCGCCTCGCTCTGGCCCCTCGCCCGGCATACGACCACTCTCGCCTCATTTTGGCCTCTGGCCTGGCACAGGACGACTCTCGCCTCGCTCTGGCCCCTCGCCTGGCACACAGCCATTCTTGCCTCGCTCTGGCCCCTCGTCTGGCACAGCCAGTCTCGCCTCGCTCTGGCCCCTCGCCTGGCGCAGCAACACTCGCCTCGCTCTAGCCACTCGCCTGGCATGGCCACTCTCTCGCCTCGCTCTGGCCCCACGCCTGACACAGCCAGTCTCGCCTCGCTCTGGCCCCTCGCCTGGTACGTCCACTCTCACCTTACTCTGGCCCCTCGACTGGCACGTCCACTCTTGCCTCTATCTGGCCCCTCGACTGGCACTCGGCCACTCTCTCGCCTCATTCTGGCTTCTTGCCTGGCACATGGCCACTCTCGCCTCGCTGTGGCTTCTCGTCTGGCATGGCCACTCTCCGCCTCGCTCTGGTCCCTCACCGGGCACGGACTCTCTCGCCTCGCTCTGGCCCCTCGCCTGGAACACGCCCACTCTCGCCTCGCTCTGGCCCCTCGACTGGCACACGGCCACTCTCCGCCTTGCTCTGGCCCTTCACCTAGCACACGGCCACTCTTGCCTCGCGTTGTCCCCTCATCTGGCACACGGCCACTCTCGACTCGCTCTGGCCCCTTGCCTGGCACATGACCACTCTCGCCTCGCTCTGGCCCTTCGACTGGCACATGGCCACTCTCACCTGGCACACAACCACTCCCACCTCGCTTTGGCCCCTCACCTGGCACACGGCCACACTTGCCTGACTCTGGCCTCTCACCTGGCACACGGCCAATCTTGCATCGCTCTGGCTCCACGCCTGGCACAAGGCCACTTTTGCCTTTCTCTGGCCCCTCGACTGGCACACTGCCAGTCTCGCCTCGCTCTGGCCCCTCGCCCGGCATATGACCACTCTCGCCTCATTTGGCCTCTGGCCTGGCACAGGACAACTCTCGCCTCGCTCTGGCCCCTTGCCTGGCACACAGCCATTCTCGCCTCGCTCTGGCCCCTCGTCTGGCATAGTCAGTCTCGCCTCGCTCTGGCCCCTCGCCTGGCGCAGCAACACTCGCCTCGCTCTAGCCACTCGCCTGGCATGGCCACTCTCGCCTCGCTCTGGCCCCACGCCTGGCACAGCCAGTCTCACCTCGCTCTGGCCCCTCGCCTGGTACGTCTACTCTCACCTCTCTCTGGCCCCTCGACTGGCACGTCCACTCTCGCCTCGATCTGGCCCCTTGCCTGGCACATGGCCACTATCGCCTCGCACTGGCATACGGCTACTATCGCCTTGCTCTACTTACATGGCCACTCTCGCCTCGCTCTGGCCCCACGCCTGGCACAGCCAGTCTCACCTCGCTCTGGCCCCTCGCCTGGTACGTCTACTCTCACCTCTCTCTGGCCCCTCGACTGGCACGTCCACTCTCGCCTCGCTCTGGCCCCTCGCCTGGCGCAGCAACACTCGCCTCGCTCTAGCCACTCGCCTGATACTCGGCCACTCTCCGCCTCACTCTGGCTTCTCGCCTGGCACATGGCCACTCTCGCCTCGCTCTGGCTTCTCCCCTGGCATGGCCACTCTCGCCTCGCTCTGGTCCCTCACCGGCACAGACTCTCTCGCCTCGCTCTGGCCCCTCGCCTGGAACACGGCCACTCTCGCCTCACTCTGGCCCCTTCCTTGGCATGGCCACACTCGACTCGCTCTGGCCCCTCGCCTGGCACACTGCCCCTATCGCCTCGCTCGGGCTCCTCGTCCGGCACACAGCCAAACTCGCCTCGCTCTGACCCCTCGCCTGTCACACGGCCACTCTCACCTCTCTCTGGCTCCTTGCCTGTCACATGGCCACCCTTGGCTCGCTCTGGCCCCTCGCCTGGCATGGCCACTCTTGCCTCGCTCTAGCCCCTTGCCTGGCATGGCCACTCTCGCCTTGCACTGGCCCCTCGCCAGATTGGTCTTCCTTTGTCTTAAATATGTGCCTTTGTCTGAATATGTCAGCTGTGATAAAGATCCCTGTGATCGAAACGCGTAGCCTTGTCCTGAGCTTGTCCAGGAGCATGCCATTATTCATGTTTTTATGAATCAATAAAGATGAAGATTTTATTGAGAGTAGCAGTATGCCAGGCGAGGGCCAGAGCGAGGCAAGAGTGGCTGTGTGCCAGGCGAGGAGCCAGAGCGAGGCGAGAGTGGCCATGCCAGGTGAGGGGCCAGAGCGAGGCGAGAATGACCATGCCAGGCGAGAAGACAGAGTGAGGCGAGAAGGGCAGTGTGCCAGTTGAGCGGTCAGAGCAAGACGAGAGTGTCTGTGTGCCAGGCGAGAGTAGCCGTGTGCCAGGCCAGGAGCCAGATTGAGGTGAGAATGGCCGTGTGCCAGGCCAGTGGCCAGAGCAAGGCGAGAGTGGCCATATGCCAGTCCAGGGACCAGAGCAAGGCGAGAGTAGCAGTGTGCCAGGCGAGGGGCCATAGCGAGGCTAGAGTGGCCGTGCCAGGCGAGGAGCCAGAGCGAGGCGAGAGTGGCCATGTGCCAGGCGTGGGGACAGAGTGAGGCCGTGCCAGGCAAGGAGCAAGAGCGAAGCGAGATTGGCCGTGTGCCTGGCGAGGGGTCAGAGTGAGGCAAGGGCCCAGAGCGAGGCGAGAGTGGCTGTGCCAGGCGAGAGACCAGAACGAGGCGAGAGTGGCCTTGTGCCAGACCAGTGGCCAGAATGAGGCGAGAGTAGACAAGTGCCAGGCGAGGGGCTAGAGCAAGGCAAGATTGGTCGTGCCAGGCAAGGGGCCAGAGCGAGGCAAGATTGGCCATGTTATTTCGAGGGGACCAGAGCGAGGAGAGAATGGCCGTGCCAGGCAAGGAGCAAGAGTGAGGCAAGAGTGGCCGTGTGCCGGGCAAGTGGCCAGAGTGAGGCAAGGTTCCAGAGTGAGGCGAGAATGGCCATGCCAGGCAAGAGGGAAGAGCGAGGCGAGAGTGGTCATGCCAGGAGAGGGGCCAGAGCGAGGCGAGAATGGCCATACCAGTGGAGGGCCAGAGTGAGGCGAGAATGGCCGTGCCAGGTGAGGGGCCAGAGCGAGGCGAGATTGACGATGCCAGGCGAGGGGCCTGAGCGAGGTGAGAGTGGCCGTGCCAGTCAAGGGGCCAGATCGAGTTGACAGTGGCCGTGCCAGGCGAGAGGCCAAAGCGAGGCGAGAGTGGCCGTGCCAGGTGAAACGCCAGAGTGAGGCGAGAGTGACCGTGATAGGCGAGAAGCCAGAGCGAGGCGAGAGTGGCCGTGCCAGGCGAGGGGGCAGAGCGAGGCGAGAGTGGCCGTGCCAGACGAGTGGCCAGATCGAGGCGAGAGTTGCAGATATAGGAGAAACGCTGGAGCGAGGTGAGAGTGGCTGTGTGCCAGGTGAGGGGCCAGAGCGAGGCTAGAGTAGCCGTGTGCCAGGTGAGGGGCCAGAGCGAGGCTAGAGTGGCCATGCCAGGCGAGGGGTCAGAGCGAGGCGTGAGTGGCCGTGTGCCAGGCGAGTGGCCAGAGTGAGGCGAGTGTGGCCGTGTGCCAGTCGAGGAGCCAGAGCGAGGCGAGAGTGGACGTGTACCAGGCCAGGGGCCAGAGCTTGGCGAGAGTGGCAATGAGCCAAGCGAGGAGACAGAGCGAGGCAAGAGTGGCCGTGTGCCAGGCCAGGAGCAAGATTGAGGTGAGAGTGGGCGTGTGCCAGGCCAGTGGCCAGAACGAGGCGAAAGTGGCTGTGTGCCAGTCCAGGGGCCAGAGCAAGGCGACAGTGGCCTTGTGTCAGGCGAGGGGCCAGAGCGAGGCAAGAGTAGCCATGTGCCAGGCGAGGGGCCAGAGCGAGGATAGAGTGGCTATGCCAGGAGAGGGGTCAGAGCGAGGCGTGAGTGGCCGTGTGCCGGGCGAGTGGCCAGAGCGAGGCGGGTGTGGCCATGTGCCAGTCGTGGGGCCAGAGCGAGGCGAGAGTGGCCGTGTACCAGGCCAGGGGCCAGAGCTTGGCGAGAGTGGCAATGAGCCAGGCAAGGAGACAGAGTGAGGCGAGAGTGGCCGTGTGCCAGGCCAGGAGCCAGATTGAGGTGAGAGTGGCCGTGTGCCAGGCTAGTGGCCAGAATGAGGCGACAGTGGCCGTGTGCCAGTCCACGGGCCAGAGCAAGGCGAGAGTGGCCTTGTGTCAGGCGATTGGCCAGAGCGAGGCGAGAGTGGCCGTGAGCCAGGCGAGGGGCCAGAGCGAGGCTTGAGTGTCCATTTGCCAGGTGAGGGGCCAGAGCGAGGCGAGAGTGGCTGTGCCAGGCGAGTGGCCACAGCGAGGCGAGAAGGGCAGTGTGCCAGTTGAGCGGTCAGAGCAAGGCGATAGTGTCTGTGTGCCAGGCGAGAGTAGCCGTGTGCCAGGCCAGTGGCCAGAGTGAGGTGAGAGTGGCCATATGCCAGTCCAGGGACCAGAGCAAGGCGAGAGTAGCAGTGTGCCAGGCGAGGGGCCAGAGCGAGGCAAGAGTGGCTGTGTGCCAGGCGAGGAGCCAGAGCGAGGCGAGAGTGGCCATGCCAGGTGAGGGGCCAGAGCGAGGCGAGAATGACCGTGCCAGGCGAGAAGACAGAGCGAGGCGAGAAGGGCAGTGTGCCAGTTGAGCGGTCAGAGCAAGGCGAGAGTGTCTGTGTGCCAGGCGAGAGTAGCCGTGTGCCAGGCCAGGAGCCAGATTGAGGTGAGAATGGCTGTGTGCCAGGCCAGTGGCCAGAGCGAGGCGAGAGTGGCCATATGCCAGTCCAGGGACCAGAGCAAGGCGAGAGTAGCAGTGTGCCAGACGAGGGGCCATAGCGAGGCTAGAGTGGCCGTGCCAGGCGAGGAGCCAGAGCGAGGCGAGAGTGGCCATGCCAGGTGAGGGGCCAGAGCGAGGCGAGAATGACCGTGCCAGGCGAGAAGACAGAGCGAGGCGAAAGTGGCCATGCCAGGCGAAGGAGCTGAGCAAGGCGAGAGTGACAGTGCCAGGTGAGGGGCCAGAGCGAGGCGAGAGTGGCCGTGTGCCAGGCGAGAGGCCAGAGCGAGGCGTGAGTGGCCATGTGTTGGGTGAGTGGCCAAAGCTAGGCGAGTGTGGCAGTGTACCAGGCTTGGGGCCAGAGCGAGGCGAGAGTGGCCGGGTGCCAGGCGAGGGGCCAGAGCGAGACGAGTGTGGCAGTGTGCCAGGCTTGGGGCCAGAGCGAGGCGAGAGTGGCCGGGTGCCAGACGAAGGGCCAGAGCAAGGCGAGAGCGGCCGTGTGCCAGTCTCTCCTCTCTCTGGCCCCTCCCCTGGCACGGACATTCTCGCCTCGCCTTGGTCCCTTGCCTGGCACGGCCACTCTCGCCTCGCTCTGGCCAATCGCCTGGCACACTGCCACTCTCGCCTCGCTCTGGACCCTCGCCTGACATGGCCACTCTCAACTCGCTCTAGCCCCTCCCCTGGCACGGACATTCTTGCCTCGCCATGCGTCCTTACCTGGCACGGCCACTCTCGCCTCGCTCTGGCCACTCGCCCGACACGTGGAGACTCTCGCTTCGCTCTGGCTCCTCGCCTGTAATGGTCATTGTCGCATCGCACTGGCCCCTCACCTGGTATGGCTACTCTTGCCTTGCTCTCGCCCCTTGCCTGGAAAGGCCACTCTCGCCTCGCTCTGGCCTTTCACCTGGTACGGGCACTCTTGCCTCGCTCTGGCCCCTTGTCTGGCACACAGCCTTTCTCGCCCTGCTCTAGCCCCTTGCCTGCCACATGTCCACTCTCTCCTCGCTCTTGCCTCTCGCCTGCCACGTGGCTACTCTCGTCTCACTCTGTCTTCTCGCCTGGCACGGTCACTCTCGCCTTGCTCTGGCCCCTAGTCTGGCATACGTCCACTTTCACCTCTCTCTGGCACCTCGCCTGACAAGGCCACTCTCGCCTCGCTCTGGCAACCTCGCCTGGCACGGCCACTCTCGTCTCGCTTTGTCCCCTCACCTGGCACGGCCACTCTCGCCTCGCATTGGCCACTCAACTGGCTCGGCCACTCTGGCTTTGCTCTGACCCCTCGTCTCGCACGGCCACTCTCGCCTTGCTCTGGCCTCTCGTCTGGCACACGTCCACTTTCGACTCTCTCTGGCCACTCGCCTGGCACGGCTACTCTCGCCTCACTCTGACAACCTCGCCTGCAATGGCCACTCTCGTCTCACTCTGGCCCCTCTTCTGGCACAGCCACTCTCACCTCGCGTTGGCCCCTCGACTGGAATGGCATTTCACGCCTCGCTCTGGCCCCTCATCTCATACGGCCATTCTAGCCTCGCTCTGGCCCCACGCTTGTCACGACCACTCTCGCCCCGCTCTGGCCCCTCGCCTGGTTCGGCCATTCTCACCCCTCTCAGGACTTTCACCTGGCACGGCTGCTCTAGCCTCGCTCTGGCCCCTCGCTTGACTCGGCCGCTCTCGCCCCACTCTGGCACCTCACCTGGCAAAGCCACTCTCGCTTCGCTGTGGCCCCGTGCCTGGCACGGCCACTCTTGCCTCACTCTGGCCACACGACTAGAACACGGCCACTCTCGCCTTGCTCTGGCCCCCGTCTGGCACACGGCCACTCTCACCTCACTCTGGCCCCTCACCTGGCACACGGCCACTCTCTCCCCGCTATGGCCCCTCACCTATCACGGTCTCTGTCGCCTCGCTCTGGTGTTTCACCTGGGAAGGCCATTCTCGCCTCGCTCTGGCCCCTCGATTGCACGGCCACTCTCGCCTCGCTCTGGCCCCTCGCCTGGCACGGCCACGCTCTCCTCACTCAGGCCGCTCGGCTGGCACGGCCACTCTCGCCTCGATTTGGCTGATCGCCTGGCACGGCCACTCTCGCCTCGCTCTGGCCCCTCGCCTGGCACGGACACTCTCTCGTCGCTCTGGCCCCTCACCTGGCCCAGCCATTCTAGCCTCACTCTGGTCCATCGCCTGGCATGGCCACTCTCTCCTCGCTCTGGCCCCTCCCCTGGCACGGCCACTCTCGCCTCGCTCTGGAACCTTGCCTCATTCTGGCCCCTCGCCAGGCACACGGCCACTCTCGCTTCGCTCTGGCTCCTCGCCTGGGACAGCCATTGTTGCCTCGCACTGGCCACTCATCTGGCATGGCCACTCTTGCCTCGCTCTCGCCCCTTGCCTGGCATGGCCACTCTCGCCTAGCTCTGGCCCCTCATCTGACACGGGCACTCTTGCCTCGCTTTGGCCCCTCGTCTGGCACACAGCCACTGTCGCCTCGCTCTGGCCCCTCGCTGCCACATGACCTCTCTCGCCTCGCTCTGGCCCCTCGCCTGCCACACAGCCACTCTCGCCTCGCTCTGGCCCCTCGCCTGCCACATGGCCACTCTCGCCTTGCTCTGGCCTCTTGCCTGGCACGGCCACTCTCGCCTCGCTCTGGCCTGTCGCCTGGCATGGCCATTCTCGCCTCGCTCTTGGCCCCTAGTCTTGCACGGCCACTCTAGCCTCGCTCTGGCCCCACTCTTGTCACGGAGTCTCTCGCCCCTCGCCTGGGTCGAGCACTCCCATCTCTCTCAGGAATTTCACCTGACACGGCCGCTCTTGCATCGCTCTGGCCCCTCGCCTGACTCGGCCACTCTCGCCTCGTTATGGCCCCTCACCTTGCATGGCTGCTCTTGCCTCCCTCTGGCCCCTCGCCTGGCACATGACCACTCTCGCCTCACTCTGGCACCTCACCCGGCACACAGCAATTCTCGCTTCGCTCTGGCTCCTTGCCTGGGATGGCCATTCTCGTCTCGCACTGGCCCTTTGCCTGGCATGGCCACTCTTGCCTCACTCTGGCCCCTTGCCTGGCACACAGCCACTCTCGCCTCATTAAGGACCCTCACCTTGCAGGGCCGTTCTTGCCTCTTTCTGGCTCCTTGCCTGGCACACAGCCACTCTTGCCTCACTCTGGCCCCTCGCCTGGCACATGACCGCTCTCGCCTCACTCTGGCCCCTCACCCGGCACACGGTAATTCTCGCTTCGCTCTGTCTCCTTGCCTGGGACGGCCATTCTCGTCTCGCACCGGACCCTCGCCTGGCATGGCCACTCTTGCCTTGCTCTGGCTCCTTTCCTGGTATGGCCACTCTTTCCTCGCTCTGGCCCCTCACCTGGCACGGCCTCTCTTGCCTCGCTCTGTTCCCTCGTCTGGCACACAGCCACTCTCGCCTCGCTCTGGCCCCTTGCCTGCCACATGGCTACTCTCACCTCGCTCTGGCCCCTCGCTTGCCACATGGCCACTCTCACCTCGCTCTGGCCTCTCACCTGGCTTGGCCACTCTCGCCTCGTTCAGGCCTCTCGCCTGGCACGGCCACTTTCGCCTTGCTCTAACCCCTCGTCTGGCACATGTCCACTTTTGCATCTCTCTGGCCCCTCGCCTGGCACAGTCACTTTCGCCTCACTCTGGCAACCTCGCCAGGCATGGCCACTCTCGCCTCACTCTGGCAACCTCGCCAGGCATGGCCACTCTCGCCTTACTCTGGCAACCTCGCCTGGCATGGCCACTCTCGCCTCGCTCTGGCCCGTCGCCTGGCATGGCCACTCTCGCCTCGCGTTGGCCCCTCGCCTGGCATGGCCATTCTCGCCTTGCTCTTGGCCCCTAGTCTTGCATGGCCACTCTAGCCTCGCTCTGGCCCCACTCTTGTCACGGAGTCTCTCGCCCCTCGCCTGGGTCGACCACTCTCACTTCTCTCAGGAATTTCACCTGACACGGCCGCTCTTGCATCGCTCTGGCCCCTCGCCTGACTCGGCCACTCTCGCCTCTCTCTGGCCCCTTGCCTGGCACATGGCCACTCTCGCCTCATTATGGCCCCTCTCCTTGCACGGCCGCTCTTGCCTCCCTCTGGCCCCTCGCCTGGCATATGACCACTCTCACCTCACTCTGGCACCTCACCCGGCACACAGCAATTCTCGCTTCGCTCTGGCTCCTTGCCTGGGATGGCCATTCTCGTCTCGCACTGGCCCTTTGCCTGGCATGGCCACTCTTGCCTCGCTCTGGCCCCTCGTCTGGCACACAGCCACTCTCACCTCGCTCTGGCCCCTCGCCTGCCACATGGCCACTATTGCCTCGCTCTGGCCTCTCGCCTGGCACGGTCACTCTTGCCTCGCTCTTGCTCCTTGCCTGGTACATGGCCACTCTCACCGTGCACCGGCCCCTAGCCTGGCACACTGCCACTGTCGCCTCACTTTGGCCCCTCACATGGCTCACGGCCACTCTCTCCTAGCTCTGACTCCTTGCCTGGCACACTGCCACTGTCGCCTCTCTTTGGCCCCTCGCCTGACACACGGCCATCTCTCGCCTCTCTCTGGCCCCTCGCCTGGCACACGACCACTCTCGCCTCGCTCTGGCCCTTCGACTGGCACATGGCCACTCTCACCTTGCTCTGGCCCCTCACCTGGCACACGGCCACACTTGCCTGACTCTGGCCTCTCACCTTGCACACGGCCAATCTTGCATCGCTCTGGCTCCGCGCCTGGTACAAGGCCACTTTTGCCTTTCTCTGGCACCTCACCAGGCACACGGCCACACTTGCCTGACTCTGGCCTCTCACCTGGCACACGGCCAGTCTCGCCTCGCTCTGGCCCCTCGCCCGGCATAAGACCACTCTCGCCTCATTTTGGCCTCTGGCCTGGCACAGGACGACTCTCGCCTCGCTCTGGCCCCTCGCCTGGCACACAGCCATTCTTGCCTCGCTCTGGCCCCTCGTCTGGCACAGCCAGTCTCGCCTCGCTCTGGCCCCTCGCCTGCCACATGGCCACTATTGCCTCGCTCTGGCCTCTCGCCTGGCACGGTCACTCTCGCCTCGCTCTTGCTCCTTGCCTGGTACATGGCCACTCTCACCGTGCACCGGCCCCTAGCCTGGCACACTGCCACTGTCGCCTCACTTTGGCCCCTCACATGGCTCACGGCCACTCTCTCCTAGCTCTGACTCCTTGCCTGGCACACTGCCACTGTCGCCTCTCTTTGGCCCCTCGCCTGACACACGGCCACTCTCGCCTCTCTCTGGCCCCTCGCCTGGCACACGACCACTCTCGCCTCGCTCTGGCCCTTCGACTGGCACATGGCCACTCTCACCTCGCTCTGGCCCCTCACCTGGCACACGGCCACACTTGCCTGACTCTGGCCTCTCACCTTGCACACAGCCAATCTTGCATCGCTCTGGCTCCGCGCCTGGTACAAGGCCACTTTTGCCTTTCTCTGGCACCTCACCAGGCACACGGCCACACTTGCCTGACTCTGGCCTCTCACCTGGCACACGGCCAGTCTCGCCTCGCTCTGGCCCCTCGCCCGGCATACGACCACTCTCGCCTCATTTTGGCCTCTGGCCTGGCACAGGACGACTCTCGCCTCGCTCTGGCCCCTCACCTGGCACACAGCCATTCTTGCCTCGCTCTGGCCCCTCGTCTGGCACAGCCAGTCTCGCCTCGCTCTGGCCCCTCGCCTGGCGCAGCAACACTCGCCTCGCTCTAGCCACTCGCCTGGCATGGCCACCTCTCGCCTCGCTCTGGCCCCACGCCTGACACAGCCAGTCTCGCCTCGCTCTGGCCCCTCGCCTGGTACGTCCACTCTCACCTTACTCTGGCCCCTCGACTGGCACGTCCACTCTTGCCTCTATCTGGCCCCTCGACTGGCACTCGGCCACTCTCGCCTCATTCTGGCTTCTTGCCTGGCACATGGCCACTCTCGCCTCGCTGTGGCTTCTCGTCTGGCATGGCCACTCTCGCCTCGCTCTGGTCCCTCACCGGGCACGGACTCTCTCGCCTCGCTCTGGCCCCTCGCCTGGAACACGCCCACTCTCGCCTCGCTCTGGCCCCTCGACTGGCACACGGCCACTCTCGCCTTGCTCTGGCCCTTCACCTAGCACACGGCCACTCTTGCCTCGCGTTGTCCCCTCATCTGGCACACGGCCACTCTCGACTCGCTCTGGCCCCTTGCCTGGCACATGACCACTCTCGCCTCGCTCTGGCCCTTCGACTGGCACATGGCCACTCTCACCTGGCACACAACCACTCCCACCTCGCTTTGGCCCCTCACCTGGCACACGGCCACACTTGCCTGACTCTGGCCTCTCACCTGGCACACGGCCAAGCTTGCATCGCTCTGGCTCCACGCCTGGCACAAGGCCACTTTTGCCTTTCTCTGGCCCCTCGACTGGCACACTGCCAGTCTCGCCTCGCTCTGGCCCCTCGCCCGGCATATGACCACTCTCGCCTCATTTTGGCCTCTGGCCTGGCACAGGACAACTCTCGCCTCGCTCTGGCCCCTTGCCTGGCACACAGCCATTCTCGCCTCGCTCTGGCCCCTCGTCTGGCATAGTCAGTCTCGCCTCGCTCTGGCCCCTCGCCTGGCGCAGCAACACTCGCCTCGCTCTAGCCACTCGCCTGGCATGGCCACTCTCGCCTCGCTCTGGCCCCACGCCTGGCACAGCCAGTCTCACCTCGCTCTGGCCCCTCGCCTGGTACGTCTACTCTCACCTCTCTCTGGCCCCTCGACTGGCACGTCCACTCTCGCCTCGATCTGGCCCCTTGCCTGGCACATGGCCACTATCGCCTCGCACTGGCATACGGCTACTATCGCCTTGCTCTACTTACTCGCCTGACACTCGGCCACTCTCGCCTCACTCTGGCTTCTCGCCTGGCACATGGCCACTCTCGCCTCGCTCTGGCTTCTCCCCTGGCATGGCCACTCTCGCCTCGCTCTGGTCCCTCACCGGGCACGTACTCTCTCGCCTCGCTCTGGCCCCTCGCCTGGAACACAGCCACTCTCGCCTCACTCTGGCCCCTTCCTTGGCATGGCCACACTCGACTCGCTCTGGCCCCTCGCCTGGCACACTGCCCCTATCGCCTCGCTCGGGCTCCTCGTCCGGCACACAGCCAAACTCGCCTCGCTCTGACCCCTCGCCTGTCACACGGCCACTCTCACCTCTCTCTGGCTCCTTGCCTGTCACATGGCCACCCTCGGCTCGCTCTGGCCCCTCGCCTGGCATGGCCACTCTTGCCTCGCTCTAGCCCCTTGCCTGGCATGGCCACTCTCGCCTTGCACTGGCCCCTCGCCTGGCACACGGCCGCTGTCACCTCGATCTGGCACCTCGCCTGGCACACTGCCCTCCTCGCCTCGGCCTCTGTTCCTCTCAACAGGGAATCGCCCATGACAACAACTCTCCGTTTCTTCTTCACAACAGTTTTCTTTCTCCATTCAGGAGGACTCTGAGGGCGTACAAGGTTATTGTTTGTGGCCAAAGTCTTATCTTGATGTATTTCTTCATTGTTCTCCTGTGTAAGAGCCTGGTACTGGTTTCTGAGCAGTATTGGTGCTGACTGCCTCCTGATCCTCCTGCTTCTCTGGGTCACATGCTTCCATTCCTCTGTTTCTTCAGGTGCACTTTGAATTTCTTCTCTTTCTGTATCATATCTACTCTCGCCTTGCTCTGACCCCTTGCCAGGCACACCGCCACTCTCGCCTTGCTCTGGCCCCTTGCCAGGTACACGGCCACTCTCACCTCGCTCTGACCCCTCGCCTGGCACACGGCCACTCTGGCCTTGCTCTGGCCCCTCGCCTGGCACACGGACACTCTTACCTCACGTTGTCCCCTCATGTGGCACACAGCCACTCTCGACTTGCTCTGGCCCCTCGCCTGGCACACGGCCACTCTCGCCTTTCTCTGGCCCTTTGCCTGGCACACGGCCACTCTTGCCTCACGTTGTCCCCTCATCTGGCACACAGCCATCCTCACCTCGCTCTGGCCCCTCGACTGGCACACGGCCACTCTCGCCTTGCTCTGGCTCTTCGCCTGGCACACGGCCACTCTTGCCTCACATTGTCCCCTCATCTGGCACACGGCCACTCTCGACTCGCTCTGGCCCCTCGCCTGGCATACGACCACTCTCGCCTCGCTCAGGCCCTTCGACTGGCACACGGCCACTCTCACCTCGCTCTGGCCCCTCACCTGGCACACAGCCACTCTCACCTTACTTTGGCCCCTCACCTGGCACACGGCCACTCTTGCCTCGCTCTGGCTCCACGCCTGGCACAAGGCCACTTTCGCCTTTCTCTGGCCCCTCGACTGCCACTCAGCCACTCTCGCCTCGCTCTGGCCCCTCGCCCGGCATACGACCACTCTCGCCTCTCTCTATCCCCTGGCCTGACACATGTCTACTCTCACCTTGCTCTGGGCCCTCGCCTGGCACACAGCCACTCTCGCTCTGGCTCCTCGCCTGGCACACGGCCACCAATCTCGCCTCGCTCTGGCCCCTCGCACGGCATACGGCCACTCTCGCCTCACTCTTACCCCTTGCCAGGCACGCTGCCACTCTCGCCTCGCTCTGGCCCCTCGCCAGGTACACGGCCACTCTCACCTCGCTCTGACCCCTCGCCAGGTACACGGCCACTATAGCCTTGCTCTGGCCCCTCGCCTGGCACACGGACACTCTTGCCTCACGTTGTCCCCTCATCTGGCACACGGCCACTCTCGACTTGCTCTGTCCCCTCGCCTGGAACACGCCCACTCTCGCCTTGCTCTGGCCCTTCACCTGGCACACGGCCACTCTCGCCTCGTGTTGTCCCCTCATCTGGCATACGGCCACTCTCGCCTCGCTCTAGCCCCTCGCCTGGCACGGACACTCTCGCCTCGCTCTGGCCCCTCGCCAGGCACACGGACACTCTCGCTTCGCTCTGGCCCCTCGCCTGGCACACGGCCACTCTCACCTAGCTCCGGCCACTCGCCTAGCACACTGCCCTAGCCTGGTACAGCCACGCTTGCCTCGCTCTGGCCCCTCGCTTGGCACAGCCACTCTTGCCTCCCTCTGGCCCCTCACCCGGCATATGACCACTCTCGCCTCATTCTGGCCTCTGGCCTGGCACAGGACCACTCTCGCCTCGCTCTGGCCCCTCGCCTGGCACACGGCAACTCTCGCCTCGCTTTGGCCCCTCGCCTGGCACACAGCCATTCTCGCCTCACTCTGGCCCCTCGTCTGTCACAGCCAGTCTCGCCTCGCACTGGCCCCTCGCCTGGCGAAGCAACACTCGCCTCGCTCTAGCCACTTGCCTGGCATGGCCACTCTCGCCTTGCTCTGGCCCCACGCCTGGCACAGCCTGTCTCGCCACGCTCTGGCCCCTCGCCTGGAACACGGCCAATCTCGCCTCACTGAGGCCCCTTCCTTGGCATGGCCACACTCGACTCGCTCTGGCCCCTCGCCTGGCACACTGCCCCTATCGCCTCGCTCTGGCTCCTCGTCCGGCACACAGCCACTCTTGCCTCGCTCTGACCCCTTGCCAGGCACACCGCCACTCTCGCCTCTCTCTGGCTCCTCGCCTGTCACATGGCCACTCTCGCCTCGCTCTGGCCCCTCGCCTGGCATGGCCACTCTTGCCTCGCTCTAGCCCCTTGCCTGGCATGGCCACTCTCGCCTCGCACTGGCCCATCGCCTGGCACATGGCCGCTGTCACCTCGATTTGGCACCTCGCCTGGCACACTGCCCTCCTCGCCTTGCTCTGGACCCTGGTCTGGCACACAGCTACTCTCGCCTCGCTCTGGCCCCTCACCTTGCACACGGCCTCTCTTGCCTTGCTCTGGCACCTCACCAGGCACACGGCCACTCTCGCCTCGCTCTGGCCCTTCGACTGGCACACGGCCACTCTCACCTCGCTCTGGTCCCTCACCTGGCACACAGCCACTCTCACCTTACTTTGGCCCCTCACCTGGCACACGGCCACTCTTGCCTGACTCTGGCCTTTCACCTGGCACACGGCCACTCTTGCCTCACTCTGGCTCCGCGCCTGGCACAAGGCCACTTTCGCATTTCTCTGGCACCTCACCAGGCACACGGCCACTCTCGCCTCACTCTGGCCCTTCGACTGGCACACGGCCACTTTCACCTCGCTCTGGCCCCTCACCTGGCACACAGCCACTCTCACCTTACTTTGGCCCCTCACCTGGCACACGGCCACTCTTGCCTGACTCTGGCCTTTCACCTGGCACACGGCCACTCTCGCCTCGCTCTGGCCCCTCGCCTGGCATGGCCACTCTTGCCTCGCTCTAGCCCCTTGCCTGGCATGGGCATTCTCGCCTCGCACTGGCCCCTCGCCTGGCACACGGCCGCTGACACCTCGATTTGGCACCTCGCCTGGCACACTGCCTTCCTCGCCTTGCTCTGGCCCTTGGACTGGCACACGGCCACTCTCGCCTCGCTCTGGCCACAGGCCTGGTACATGGCCATTCTCACATCAATCTGTCCCCTGGCCTGCCACATGTCTACTCTCGCCTTGCTCTGGGCCCTCGCCTGGCACACAGCCACTCTCGCTCCGGCTCCTCGCCTGGCACAACGGCCGCCACTCTCGCCTCTCTCTGGCCCCTCGTCCGGCATACGGCCACTCTCGCCTCACTCTGACCCCTTGCCAGGCACACCGCCACTCTCGCCTCGCTCTGGCACCTCGACAGGTGCACGGCCACTCTCACCTCGCTCTTACCCCTCGCCTGGCATACGGCTACTCTGGCCTTGCTCTGGCCCCTCGCCTGGCACACGGACACTCTTGCCTCACGTTGTCCCCTCATCTGGCACACAGCCACTCTCGACTTGCTCTGGCCCCTCGCCTGGCAAATGGCCACTCTCGCCTTGCTCTGGCCCTTCGCCTGGCACATGGCCACTCTTGCTTCACGTTGTCCCCTCATCTGGCACACGGCCACTCTCGACTCGCTCTGGCCCCTCGCCTGGCACACGACCACTCTCGCCTCGCTCTGGCCCTTCGACTGGCACACGGCCACTCTCACCTCACTCTGGCCCCTCACCTGGCACACAGCCACTCTCACCTTACTTTGGCCCCTCACCTGGCACACGGCCACTCTTGCCTGACTCAGGCCTTTCACCTGGCACACGGCCACTCTTGCCTCGCTCTGGATCCGCGCCTGGCACAAGGCCACTTTTGCCTTTCTCTGGCCCCTCGACTGGCACTCAGCCACTCTCGCCTCGCTCTGGCACCTCGTCCGGCATACGGCCACTCTCGCCTCACTCTTACCCCTTGCCAGGCACGCCGCCACTCTCGCCTCGCTCTGGCCCCTCGCCAAGTATATGGCCACTCTCGCCTCGCTCTGACCCCTCGCCAGGCACACAGCCACTCTAGCCTTGCTCTGGCCCCTCGCCTGGCACACGGACACTCTTGCCTCACGTTGTCCCCTCATCTGGCACACGGCCACTCTCGACTTGCTCTGGCCCCTCGCCTGGAACACGCCCACTCTCGCCTCGCTCTGGCCCCTCGACTGGCACATGGCCACTCTCGCCTTGCTCTGGCCCTTCACCTGGCACACGGCCACTCTTGCCTCGTGTTGTCCCCTCATCTGGCACACGGCCACTCTTGCATCGCTCTAGCCCCTCGCCTGGCACGGACACCTCTCGCCTCGCTCTGGCCCCTCGCCAGGCACACGGACACTCCTCGCTTCGCTCTGGCCCCTCGCCTGGCACACAAACCACTCTCGCCTAGCTCCGGCCACTCGCCTGGCACACTGCCCTTGCCTGGTACGGCCACGCTTGCCTCGCTCTGGCCCCTTGCCTGGCACACGGCCACTATCGCCTCGCACAGGCATACGGCTACTCTCTCGCCTCGCTCTACTCACTCGCCTGGCACTCGGCCACTCTCCGCCTCACTCCGGCTTCTCGCTTGGCACACGGTCACTCTCGCCTCGCTCTGGCCCCTCGCCGGGCACGGACTCTCTCGCCTCGCTCTGGCCCCTCGCCAGGCACATGGACCCTCTCACCTCGCACTGGCCCCTCGCCTGGCACATGGCCGCTGTCACCTTGATCTGGCACCTCGCCTGGCACACTGCCCTCCTCGCCTCGCTCTGGACCCTGGTCTGGCACACAGCCACTCTCGCCTCGCTCTGGCCCCTCGCCTTGCACACGGCCTCTCTCGCTTTGCTCTGGCACCTCACCTGGCACACGGCCACCTCTCGCCTTGCTCTGGCCCCTGGACTGGCACTTGGCCACTCTCGCCTCGCTCTGGCCACAGGCCTGGTACATGGTCATTCTCACATCAATCTGTCCCCTGGCCTGGCACATGTCTACTCTCGCCTTTCTCTGGGCCCTCGCCTAGAACACAGCCACTCTCGCTCCAGCTCCTCGCCTGGCACATGGCCGCCACTCTCGCCTCGCTCTGGCCCCTCGTCTGGCATACGGCCCACTCTCGCCTCACTCTGACCCCTTGCCAGGCACACCGCCACTCTCGCCTCGCTCTGGCCCCTCGCCAGGTACACGGCCACTCTCACCTTGCTCTGACCCCTCGACTGGCACACAGCCACTCTGGCCTTGCTCTGGCGCCTCACCTGGCACACGGACACTCTTGCCTCACGTTGTCCCCTCATCTGGCACACAGCCACTCTCGATTTGCTCTGGCCCCTCACCTGGCACATGGCTACTCTCGCCTTGCTCTGGCCCTTCGCCTGGCACACGGCCACTCTTGCCTCACGTTGTCCCCTCATCTGGCACACAGCCACTCTCGCCTTGCTCTGGCCCTTCGCCTGGCACACGGCCACTCTTACCTCACGTTGTCCCCTCATCTGGCACACAGCCACTCTCGATTTGCTCTGGCCCCTCACCTGGCACACGGCCACTCTCTAATCGCTCTGGCCTCTTGCCTGGCACACGACCACTCTCGCCTCGCTCTGGCCCTTCGACTGGCACACGGCCACTCTCACCTCGCTCTGGCCCCTCACCTGGCACACAGCCACTTTCACCTCACTTTGGCCCCTCACCTGGCACACGGCCACTCTTGCCTCGCTCTGGCTCTGCGCCTGGCACAAGGCCACTTTCACCTTTCTCTGGCCCCTCAACTGGCACACAGCCACTCTCGTCTCGCTCTGGCTCCGCGCCTGGCACAAGGCCACTTTCGCCTTTCTCTGGCCCCTCGACTGGCACTCAGCCACCTCTCTCTCTCGCTCTGGCCCCTCGCCTGGCATACGACCACTCTCGCCTCTCTCTGTCCCCTGGCCTGGCACATGTCTACTCTCGCCTTGCTCTGGGCCATCGCCTGGCACACAGCCACTCTCGCTCCGGCTCCTCGCCTGGCACACGGCTGCCACTCTCGCCTCGCTCTGGCCCCTCGCCAGGTACACGGCCATCTCTCGCCTCGCTCTGACCCCTCGCCAGGCACACGGCCACTCTTGCCTCACGTTGTCCCCTCATCTGGCACACGGCCACTCTCGACTCGCTCTGGCCCTTCACCTGGCACACGCCCACTCTTGCCTCGCTCTGGCCCCTCGACTGGCACACGGCTACTCTCGCCTTGCTCTGGCCCTTCACCTGGCACACGGCCACTCTTGCCTCGTGTTGTCCCTCATCTGGAACACGGCCACTCTCGACTCGCTCTGGCCCCTCGCCTGGCACACGACAACTCTCGCCTCACTCTGGCCCTTCGACTGGCACACAGCCACTCTCACCTCTCTCTGGCCCCTCACCTGGCACACGACCACTCTCACCTCGCTTTGACCCCTCACCTGGCACACGGCCACTCTTGCCTGACTCTGGCCTCTCACCTGGCACACGGCCATTCTTGCCTCGCTCTGGCTCCGCGCCTGGCACAAAGCCACTTTTGCCTTTCTCTGGCCCCTCGACTGGCACACAGCCACTCTCGCCTCGCTCTGGCCCCTCGCCCAGCATACGACCACTCTCGCCTCATTCTGGCCTCTGGCCTGGCACAGGACCACTCTCGCCTCGCTCTGGCCCCTGGCCTGGCACACGGCAACTCTCACTTCGCTTTGGCCCCTCGCCTGGCACACAGCCATTCTCGCCTCACTCTGGCCCCTCATCTGGCACGGCCACTCTCGCCTCACTCTGGCCCCACGCCTGGCACAGCCAGTCTTGCCTCGCTTTGGCCCCTCGCCTGGCACGTCCTCTCTCGCCTCGATCTGGCCCCTCACCTGGCACACGACCATTATCGCCTCGCACTGGCACACGGCTATTCTCGCCTCGCTCTACTCCCTCGCCTGGCACACGGCCACTCTCGCCTCACTCTGGCTTCTCGCCTCACACATGGCCGCTCTCACCTCGATCTGGCACCTCGCCTGGCACACTGCCCTTCTCGCCTCACTCTGGACCCTGGTCTGGCACACAGCCACTCTCGCCTCGCTCTGGCCCCTCGCCTTGCACATAGCCTCTCTCGCCTTGCTCTGGCACCTCGCCTGGCGCACGGCCACTCTCACCTTGCTCTGGCCTCTGGACTGGCACACAGCCACTCTCACCTCGCTCTGGCCACAGGCCTGGTACACGGCCATTCTCGTATCAATCTAGCCCCTAGCCTGGCACACGGCCGCTCTCGCCTCACTCTGTCCCCTACCCTGGCATACGGCCACTGTCGCCTCGCTCTGTCCCCTGGCCTGGCACATGTCTGCTCTCGCCTTGCTCTGGGCCCTCGCCTGGCACACAGCCACTCTAGCCTCGCTCCGTCTCCTCGCCTGGCACACGGCTGCCACTCTCACCTCGCTTTGGCCCCTCGCCCGGCATACGGCCTCTCTCGCCTCACTCTGACCCCTTGCCAGGCACACCGCTACTCTCACCTCGCTCTGGCCCCTCGCCCGCTACACGGCCACTCTCGCCTCGCTCTGACCCCTCGCCTGGCACACGGCCACTCTCGCCTTGCTCTGGCCCCTTGCTCACACACAGACACTCTCGCCTTGCTCTGACCCCTCGCCTGGCACAACCATTCTCGCCTCACTCTGGCCCCTCGCCTGGCTCGGCCATTCTTGCCTCGCTCTGGCCCCTTGCCTAGCACACGGCCACACTTGCCTCGCGTTGTCCCCTCATCTGGCACACGGCCACTCTCGACTCTGTCTGGCCCCTCGCCTGGCACACGCCCACTCTCGCCTTGCTCTGGCCCCTCGACTGGCACACAGCCACTCTCGCCTCGCTCTGGCCCTTCGCCTGGCACATGGCCACTCTTGCCTCGCATTGTCCTCTCATCTGGCACACGGCCACTCTCGACTAGCTCTGGCCCCTTGCCTGGCACACGGCCAATCTTGCCACGCTCTGGGCCCTCGCCTGGCACACGGCCAATCTCGCCACGCTCTGGCCCATCGCCTGGCACACGGCCAATCTCGCCTCGCTCTGGTCCCTCACCTGGCACATGGCCACTCTCGCCTTGCTCTAGTACCTTGCCTGGCACACGGCCACTATCGCCTCCCTCTGGCTTCTCGCCTGGCACACTGCCACTTTTGCCTTACTCTGGCCCCCCGCCTAGCACACAGGCACTCTCGCCTCGCTCTGGCCCCTCGCCTGGCACACGGCCACTCTCGCCTCGCTCTGGCCCTCGCCTGGCACACGGCCACTCTCAACTCTCTCTGGCCCCTCGCCTGGCACACGCCCACTCTCTCGCCTTGCTCAGGCCCCTCGACTGCCACACGCCCACTCTCGCCTCGCTCTGGCCCTTCGCATGGCACATGGCCACTCTTGCCTCGCATTGTCCTCTCATCTGGCACACGGCCACTCTCGACTCGCTCTGGCCCCTCACCTGGCACATGGCCAATCTCGCCACGCTATGGCCCCTCGCCTGGCACACGGCCAATCTCGCCTCGCTCTGGTCCCTCGCCTGGCACATGGCCACTCTCGCCTTGCTCTAGTACCTTGCCTGGCACACGGCCACTATCGCCTCCCTCTGGCTTCTTGGCTTCTCGCCTGGCACATGGCCACTTTCGCCTTACTCTGGCCCCCCGCCTAGTACACAGGCACTCTCGCCTCGCTCTGGCCCCTCGCCTGTCACACGGCCACTCTCACCTCGCTCTGGCCCCTCGCCTGGCACGGCCACTCTCGCCTTGCTCTGGCCCCTTGCCTGGCATGGCCACGCTAGCCTCGCACTGGCACCTCGCCTGGCACACGGCCGCTCTCACCTCGCTCTGGCACCTCGCCTGGCACACTGCCCTTCCCGCCTCGCTCTGGACCCTTGTCTGGCACACAGCTACTCTTGCCTCGCTCTGGCCCCTCGCCTTCCATACGGCCTCTCTCGCCTTGCTCTGGCACCTTGCCTGGCACATGGCCACTCTCGCCTCACTCTGGCCTCTTGCCTGGCATGGCCACGCTCGCCTCGCACTGGCCCCTCGCCTGGCACACGGCCGCTCTCACCTCGCTCTGCTACCTCGCCTGGGACTCTGCCCTTCTCGCCTCACTCTGGCCCCTCGTCTGGCACACAGCCACTCTCGCCTCGCTCTGGCCCCTCGCCTGTCACACGGCCACTCTCGCTTCTTTCTGGCCCCTCGCCTGTCACACGGCCACTCTCGCCTCGCTCTGGCCTCTCGCCTGGCATGGCCACTTTCACCTCGCTCTGGCCCCTTGCCTGGCATGGCCATGCTCGCCTCGCACTGGCCCCTCGCCTGGCACACAGCCGCTCTCACCTCGCTCTGGCACCTCGCTTGGCATTCTGCCCTTCTAGCCTCACTCTGGCCCCTCGTCTGGCACACAGCCACTCTCGCCTCGCTCTGGCCCCTCGCCTGTCACACGGCCACTCTCGCCTTGCTCTGGCCGCTCGCCTTGCACATGGTCACTCTCGCCTCACTCTGGCACCTCACCTGGCACACGTCCACTCTCGCCTTGCTCTGGGCCCTGGACTGGCACATGGCTACTCTCGCCTCGCTCTGGCCACAAGCCTGGCACACGGCCACTCTCATCTCAATATGGCCCCTGGCCTGGCTCACGGCCAATCTCGCCTCGCTCTGTCTCCTCGCCTGGCACACGGCCACTCTCTACTCACTCTGGCCCCTGGCCTGGCACACCACCACTCTCGCATCACTTCGGCCATTGGCCTGGCACATGGCTACTCTCGCCTTGCTCTGGACCCTCACCTGGAACACGGCCACTCTCGTCTCGCTCCGGCTCCTCGCCTGGCACACTGCCACTCTCGTCTCGCTCTGCCCCTCTCCTGGCACAAGGACACTCTGGCCTCGCTCTATCTCTGCGTTAAAAACTTCTGTGAAGCACTTGGGAGTTCAAAGTGCTCACCACACATCTAGATAAGCTCCTTTGTGGTCTAGTTTCCAAAATGGGGTCACTTGTGGGTTTTCACTGTTTAGGCACATCAGGGGCTGTCCAAATGCAACATGACGCCAGTAGACCATTCCATCAAAGTCTGCATTCCAAAAGTCACTACTTTCATTTCGAGCCCCGACGTGTGCCCAAACAGTGGTTCCCCCCACATATGGGGTACCAGGGTACTACGACTAATTGGAAAACAAGTGTTGGGGTCCAATTTCTCCTGTTACCCTTGTGAAAATAAAAAATTGGGGGCTAAAAAATCATTTTTGTGGAAAAAAATGTGATTTTTTTATTTTCACAGCTCTGCGTTATAAACTTTAGTGAAATACTTGGGGGTTCGAAGTTCTCACAACACATCTAGATAAGTTCCTTAGGGGTCTAGTTTCCAAAATGGTGTCACTTGTGGGGGTTTCCACTGTTTAGGCGCATCAGGGGCTCTCCAAAAGCAACATGGCGTCCGATCTCAATTTCAGCCAATTCTGCGTTGAAAGTCAAATGGCGCTCCTTCCTTTCTGATTTTACAGATGCCGACAATTGAATTTTCACCTATTCTGCTATCTATATCTCTATGAAATTATATATATATATATATATATATATACAGGGTGGTCCAAAAGTAGGTGGACAGTATGTGTAATAGGGTTATGAAGGGGGAGATTTATCAAACATGGTGTAAAGTGAAACTGACTCAGTTGCCCTTAGCAACCAATCAGATTCCTCTTTGGAAAATGAAAGGTGGAATGCGATTGGTTGCTAAGGGCAACTGAGTCAGTTTCACAGATCCAGTTTTCACAGATAAATCTCCCCCAAACTGGCAAATAATTTAAATACATTTCAAAGAAAATGTATTTTAAAAGAGTATTGGAAATCTCAAAATGCTGAAACAGTTAGAGCAAATTTGGTTGAAACATTTGGTACTCAAGCCCCAAAGAGACAAATCATTTATCGCATTCGTGACTAATTCGATGCCACTGGCTCAATCCTTAATGCTCCAAAAACTGGTCGACCCAAAACAGCCTGTACAGAAAACAATAAACAACTCGTTGCTGAAACATGAGTCCAAAAAAGTCCACCAGAAGAGTCTCTTTAGAATTGGGAATTTCACGAGCTTCCATCATGCGAATCCTGAAATCTATTGGGTGGAAAGCTTATCGTCCATGTCTAATTCATGGTTTATTGGAGGATGATCCAGACAGGCGGCTGCAGTTTAGTAAGAGTATGCTTAACGAAATTTAAGAAAATCCAGTACATTTAGATAACATTATGTGGAGTGATGAAGCTTCTTCAAATTATCTGGCCATATTAACAGACATAATTGTATTTACTGGTATAATGAGAACATGCATTTAACATTAGAGCAACAACTAAATGAGCTTGGTGTCAATGTTTGGGGTGGTATTTCAAGTTTTGGTGTTTTTGGACCATTTTTTTTTTGATGGAACAGTCGCAGGAGATAAGTATCTCGAAATTCTAATGACTCAAGTTGTTCCCCAGTTACAGCAACAGCCTAATTCAAATGACCTTTATTTCCAACAAGATGGGGCCCCTCCACATTATTCAAGAGTAGTCCGCGAGTATCTTGATGAAACATTTCCTAATAAATGGATTGGCCGAAGAGGCCCACTTGATTGGCCGGCACATTCACTAGACTTGACCCCAATGGATTTTTTCTTTTGGGGACTACTCAAGGACAAAGTTTATAATCGAAAACCAAAAAGTGTCAGTAATTTGAAAAATTACATAAGAGATGCATTTCAAGAAATTAATACTCAAAGAGACTTGTGCAAAAATGTTTGTCGAAGCGTAAGAGGCAGACTTCAAAGCTGTGCAAATTGTGATAGAAAACAGTTTGAGCACCTGCGTTGATAAAATTTAAGGGCTTTTGTATTATTGTTCAGAATAAAATTTAATTGTCAATGTTATGCTTGTGTTAGTAAATATAATTTTATATATAAATCAAAATAAATGTTATTATTTTCTGTCCACCTACTTTTGGACC
>JARQOD010008267.1:0-36157 GCA_033576555.1 Oophaga sylvatica | reverse complement strand
TTTGTTTATGCAATAACATTTGGAACAATAACATCTTCCCATCCGGGAGGTAAGAATACCTTAAACGTTACAAACTTTATAGAAAAACACAAATAGTATTAAATAACATTCAATAAATAAATTTACAAGATACTTGTGAAGGACCCGCACCAAACCTTCAACGTGGGTCCTGGGTGGGCTGCAGGACATCCAATGCAGACCTCACTCAGTGCCACACCACACGGGTTTTTGGTTCAGAGGTGAGTCAAGGTTTCATGTGAAACCATTAAAAAGGCACAAAGTGCAACTATTTACAGGATACAGTTTTTGGGCTGGCTCAGTCCTCAGCCTCTGAGTCCATTGTAAACGAAGCTTAATAGGGAAAAACACATTTATATATATAGACTTTTCACAATATATTTACATCAGTTCGTCATAACTATTGCTGATATCTAATGGGTAATTTCCCTTTTGTGATTCTCTCTGATCTACGTGGTGTAGTTTCAGGTAAATCAATTTGCGATCTGTCTGCACTATGAAACGGTAAACCATAGAACTGCCTTAATCTTTCCATGGATCTGGCAAGCGTACTGATGGCTGGGCGGTGTGAGTCAGCTTCACCAGGAGATCCCATAGTATGGGGCGCTGCTTCAGATGATCCATCTTGAGGTTCCACAGGTTGAGGTGTTGCTGGAATGGGTAACTCCTGAGCGGGTTCAACTGGCACTACAGGCACAACTGGAGGTAAAACGTCCTCTTGTGGCTTATAAAACTGCAACACTGGAATTATCACAGCATCTCCCAGTCGGGGCCAATCCGCAGGAAAATCTCCCAGATCTGTGTGTATAACCTCTTCCTTTTTCTCTCTTTGATTGAAGACAGGGTTCTTGTCGCAACGTTTCAAGGGTTCCGGACATAGTTTCAAATGGTCTCTAGACACAGTGGTTATTGTTTTTCCTCCGTCTTTACTGACGACACAAACTTTTCCGTTGTCGTACTTAGAATCTTGTATGACGTAGGGTTCTTGCTCCCACTGATTATCCAGTTTGTGCATCTTTCTTTTTCTTTTTAATACTACCTCTCCAGGCATCAAAGGCTTGGCAGGAGCATTTCGGTTGTAAACATTTTCCTGTTTCTCCCGTGCCTTATTAAGACTCTCCTCTACACAGATTTGTACTCTTCTGTATTGCTCTTGCCGATTGACGTCCCAGTTCTCAACAGCGTCGTCTGCCTCCGGTTCTACCACTCCAAGTTCTAAATCCATTGGTAGTTTTCCGGGCCTTGCTCTCATAAGATAGGCTGGAGTGCAGTTAGTTGAGCTTACAGGTATATGGTTGTACAAATCAACCAAATCAGGTAGTAAATCCGGCCATCGATTCCTGTCTTCCAACGGTATGGATCTCAACAAGTCAAGGACAATATGGTTCATCTTTTCACAAAGACCGTTGGTTTGAGGGTGATATGGTGTTGTTCTTATTTTCTTGCACCCGTACATATGACAGAATTCCTTGAATAAATCGGCTTCAAAAGCAGGTCCCTGATCGGTTAAGACTTGCTCGGGATACCCATGCGGTCTGCAGAAGCTTGCTTGAAAGGTCTTCGCTGCCGTCACTGCAGTCTGGTCTTTCACTGGAACGACTACCAGAAATCTGGAGTAATGGTCCACCATGGTCAAGGCGTATGAGTATCCAGATCTACTCGGTGACAGTTTGACGTGGTCCAGGGCCACAATCTCCAGGGGACGAGTCGTCCGGATAGGTTGCAGGGGGGCCTTCTGACTTCCGTAGTCCTTTCTTCTGAGACCACAGGGTCCACAGTTCCGACACCACCTCTCGATGGAGCTGCGCATCCCTACCCAGTAGAACCGGCATCTCAACAGGGTCTCCAGCTTCCTCCAGCCAAAGTGTCCTGCTTGATCGTGGTACGCTTCCAACACCATTGGGACATCTGTCTTTGGGACCACTATTTGCCAGACCATTTCATGGGTTCTGGGGTTGACGTATCTTCTGCACAACTTCTCACGGTACAGGAACAACCTGCTTCTCTCGTTCCACAGGAGCTTGGCGGGCATAGGTGCATCCTTTTCCAAAGAGGAGCCTTCTTGCTTTAACAACTCCTTGATGTGGCTGACCACTGGATCACTGTCCTGAGTCTCTTTCCAGCTGTGATGGGGTAAAGGATTTAATGTGGCACCATTTTGCTTTCTGTGGACTTGATGCTCGTGGACTACCCCATTTCGATGGAACGCGGGTAGCTCAATTTCTTCCAGGTCGTCCGATTCTTCTTCCGTGTCAGAGTCATGCGGCATTCGGGACAACGCATCAGCATTAGCATTCTTTCGACCTGCCCGGTACTTGATAGTAAACTGGTAATTGGACAACCGAGCCATCCATCGCTGCTCCATGGCACCCAGCTTGGCGGTTTCCAGGTGCGTTAACGGGTTGTTGTCTGTAAACGCAGTGAACTTATTGGAGGCCAGATAGTGCTTAAATCTTTCAGTAATGGCCCAGACCAGCGCCAGAAACTCCAGCTTGAAGCTGCTATAATTTTCCGGATTCCTTTCAGTTGGCCTGAGTTTTCTGCTGGCATATGCGATGACTTTTTCTTGTCCATTCTGCTTCTGACTGAGAACTGCTCCCAGCCCTTCATTACTGGCGTCGGTGTACAACAGGAACGGTTGGCTGTAATCAGGATAGGTTAAGATCTCATCACCTGTAAGGATCTCTTTCATCTTTTGGAATGCTTCAGCCTGTTCTTTCCCCCAGTTAAAGGGAGGGTTTCTGCTCTTTAAGGATTGTCCTACCAGGAGGTCCTGTAAAGGAGCTGCCTTCTTCGTGTAATCTTTCACGAATCTCCTGTAGTAACCCGTTAGTCCCAGGAACTGTCGCACTTCCTTAAGGTTCTTCGGCTCCGGCCACTTCTGGATGGCAGTGACTTTCTCTGGGTCCGGCGCTACTCCTTCCGAACTGACGATGTGCCCCAAGTATTGTACCTTCTGCTTGAGTAGATGGCATTTTGAGGGTTTCAACTTCATCCCGTACCTGGACAGGGACTCAAACACTTCTGCCAGGTGCTTCAGATGGTCCTCATATGTCTTGGAATACACGATAACGTCGTCTAGGTATAGCAGCACGGTTTCAAAATTGAGATGTCCCAGACAGTTTTCCATCACTCTCTGAAATGTTCCTGGGGCACTACTGAGTCCAAACGGCATTCTGTCGAACTCACAGAGCCCCATTGGGGTGGTGAAAGCCGTTTTCTCACGATCCTCCTCAGCCACAGCCACTTGCCAGTAACCACTAGTCAGATCAAGGGTAGAAAAGTAGTTAGCCGTTTTCAGAGCAGCTAATGATTCCTCTATACGTGGTAACGGGTATGCATCCTTGTGTGTTATGCGGTTCACCTGCCTGTAATCCACACACATTCTCATACTACCATCTTTCTTTTTAACCAGAACTAGAGGGGCTGCCCAGGGACTACAACTATCCCTTATCACCCCAGCTTTCTTCATATCATTCAACATTTCTTTAGCCTTCTGATAATGAGCTGGAGGTATGGGCCTATACCGCTCTTTGATGGGAGGATGAGTGCCAGTAGGGATATGATGTTGTACTCCCTTAATGATCCCAAAATCAAGTGGATTTTTGCTAAACACTTGGGCGTACTCTTGCACCACCCGTAATACCCCTTGCTTCTGGTGAGCGGGAGTGGTGTCCGTCCCAACATGGAGCTGCTGACACCATTCCGCCACCTGAGTTGCTGGGTCATTGTCCTCCTCTATTTGACAGGAGTCTAAGGACTCAGCCGGGAGAATGGAATTATTGTCGACAGCATGAAGTTTAGCAATGGTTGCATAACGGGGTAAATTTACCTCATCATCTCCCCAATTGAGAAGCCGTACAGGTACTCTCCCATTCACCACTTCTACTACTCCTCTAGCAGTCATAAGTGTAGGTCTATGTTCGGAATGGTGGGGTTCTACTACAGCTTGGTAATTCTGTCCTCTCAGACCTATGGCTGCCCTGCACCAAATGATCATTTCACTCATTGGGGGTATCACAATAGGATTCGAGTCAGTGACCCGTACATTACCAATTTCGCCGTCGGTAAGCTTCGCTTGTTGCTGACACACCAGGGCCCGGATCTCTCTTTGGATGACTCCTCTCTGCCTTGGTCGGGCAATCTCAGCGAGCTGTTGGAGCAAGAACACTACTTCTTCCAAACAATTACCAATAACATTAGTACCCAATATTATATTTAGACCATTCTCCTCATTTACAGTCTTCACTACCAGAAGTCCCTGGTCTTTCAACTCCTCTCTTCCCACCTTTACATCTACACATTTTGTTCCAAGTACTTCTACAGGAAGCCCATTAGAAGCATACACGGTAAAGTCAAGGCTCGGGGGTTTAAGATCGTCCATTGACCAGTACTTGGTATATAGGGCATCAGGTATGAGGGTGACTTGAGACCCAGTGTCTAGCAATGCTGGAACAGCAATCCCATCTAAAATAATGGACAGGTAGGGTCGCCCGCCCACATACCTGCGGTTCCAGTCTAGGGGGCCTGGCGGGTATTCTCCTGGGTGTTGGCCCTTGGACCCAGGTTCTGCCCGTTTAAAGGACACTGTGGAGACAAATGACCTTTTCGGTTGCAGCGAAAACAGACGATCTCTCGACGAGAAGGGTGTTGATCAGAGGTTGCTCCTGGGGGTGGCGTTGTCCTCCTCCGGGGGGGCGACGTCTTCTTTCTTCTCCGGTGCATCCACGGGACGTCTTCTGGGCAGTCCGCTAGCAAGATTTTTCCTTCCTCTTCTTTCCGCAGTTGCAGGGCACTCATAACAGCAGCCAGATTTTTAGTCAGCTGGCGCACCTCTGAGCGCAGACAGTCCAATTCACTAGGAGATGTCACCTGCGCTTTGGCTTCAGCCACTAGCGGGGAACAGGGGGTTACTGCCGGTTCCGGAGTGACTTCACCCTGATGATGTTGGGTGGCCACCTCAGGTTTGCCCAGGGGCCGCAGCCCTTTTATTGCCATGTCCTTTAGGGCATCAAAGGTAGCATCCGGATGATCTAAGGACCACCAATTTACAGTTCTGCGTTCCTCTGGGGATCTCAATCCCTGTATAAACTGTTCTTTCAACATTTTATTCTCATGGAGAGCATTTAAATTGTTAACTTGCTTGAGTGCTTTCAGGGCTCCTTGCAATCGGCAAGCATAGTCCCGGATGCTGTCACCTGGCTGTTGTGAACAGTGATAGAAGGCCATCCGGAGATCCGTTTCTGTGCGGTCTTCAAATATGGCATTTAGTTTAAGGAAAATCGCAGGTACCGACTCCATATCAACGGTATCCCAAGTCTCCACTTCCCTCTCAGCAGCGCCAGTTAACTGCCCTATTAACACAGCAGCTTTTTGTTTCTCAGGCATGGAGTACATTTCCAATAGGCTGCTTAACTTCCGCTTGAAGCCTGATAATGTGCCTGGCTCACCGCTGTACTGGGGAAGCCATTTCGCCCCAGGCATATATGGAAGCGTTAGTGGCATGATCGGGACTACCGGACTAGGTGCTGGGCCTGCGCCTCCATCTGGCGCTACAATACCAGACGGTGCGGGATTAAGCCCTCCGGCCGGGGCCGCACTGTCAGCCTGTTGTTGTGACATCTTAGCGCCCCCTTGGTTAAACGGAGCCTACCGGTTTCAGACGCTGCTACTTCACAGGCACCGCAGTGGGAACAGGACCTTCGTCGCAGGCGCTCTGATGTCAGAGCGTTCACTTCCTGTCGCAGGACCTGCCGATGAGTCAGAGCCGGGGGCGGAGCCAGGCAACAGCGCGCTTTTACAGGTACGCCCACCTTCTTCTCCAGCGCCTGAGGGCGCGAATATGGCGGCAAAATGGCGGATTTTAGCGCCAAACAACAGCAACAGTCTTTTTCACTCAAACAGTTACATAGGCACGCAGGGCTCGCAATTCTGCGAGTTTCGTATCCTGTTCGTGACGCCAAATTAGTTGTGTCGACCCGCCACCACAATTGTGGGTTACCAGGGCAATGGGGTACTCAGAGCCGAGCCCGTAGAAGTCTATGGGGATTTTGTCACAGGTAGCTGTGGCTCGGTCTGTGGCCCGGGCGGTCTGGCGTATGTTGTTGTTGGGAATATTTACAGGGGATAACTATATACAGTTCGTGACGCCACCTGTAGTGTTCTGGTAATTAGTACCAGCGCTGCTGTAGATCTCTGAGGGGATGGTGAGGCAGCTAGATGTCGGGTCCCCTACAGGTGGGACTCTTCCCTCAGGTCGGTAGTTAGGTAGGGATTGTGCAGGCATGCAGTAATAACTCAGTCTCACACAGTCAAAGTCTTTCCATACCTTTACTTGCAGAATGGTAAAGCAGGTCCCAGGGAGGCTGATGGGGTTGATGGAGGATGAGCTTTGAGGCAAACGGTTAAGCAAGTTAGGGGCCTCCTTTAACTCCAATGAAGCTGAGTACGACCAGCTTGAAGCGTAGTCCTCTCTATAATTCCAGCTTATCTTTAGCTGTTCTGCCCGATCAGTGTTGTGGTTGGAGCCTTTTTGTGAGAAAGATGATTTCCTATATTGTCGTGCACTGACTCACGGTCCTCACTTCCTCTGACCCCAGTTACGTACTGACTATATGGGCTTATCCGCCGTGACCTAGGGTCCGGTAGATTTCTGGCTATCTTATCACCTTGCTTGAAACAAAGATGATTCTTCGGTCCCCAGTAACCGGTAGATTCGTGCAGGTATTCTTCACCTATAGCACTTCCTTGCTTTCTTCCACTTTTGCCCTTCGACTTGCTCAGTTCTCAGGAGATATTTCAGCCTGTTTCCAGTGGGGCACAGCTTTGACTAGGCTCGGGTACGTTAAAGTACCTATACTAGACTCCACGATTTGAAGCTGAAGATAGAGCAGAGTCCCTAAGACGTCTTGTCTCTCCTAAGTCTGGACACACTCTCCTCTGTCCAAGGACAGGAAAACACAGACTTCTCACTCTGAAGTCCGGACACAGACTAACTAAATCTCTCTCTTCCACACCCCTACTGGGCGTGTTTGAAGGTACATGATGTCATGAAGAACACTTAACCTTTACCTCTCCACTCATCCTCCTGGTATTGTGTACCAGGGCTACACACGTGCAGAGAGGGAGGACGTGTGCCTTTTGGAGAGCCGAGATCTCCTGTCAACACAGGGAGACGGTACAGAAGTGGAGGCTAGTACGGATAACCGAATATTATCCTAGTCTAGTCAGTGCTGATATTAAGAGTGCAAGCAGGGCGAAGGGCGCAGTGGAAAGAATTCTAGAAGTGCCTTAAGGATTGAATTATCCTGCATTGATCACCGGTCACTGGGGACCGAAGAGTCGCTACAGCTTCAGGCGTAGTGATAAGGAAAAACCAGAGGTTCGCTGGACTTCAAGTCACAGGAACAAGCCCTTTCTGTCAGTAAGAAACCAGGGTCAGGTAGAACAAGAACTTTGAGTCAGTGCACGACAAGAGAAGGAACTTAGTTCTATCCATTAGAAGACTCGACCACTATGCTGACTGGGCAGTACAGCTACAGAATTAGCTGGAGTTTTTGAGTGAACTTAGCTTTATGCAAGTTGGACTCGTTACATGGAAAGTTAAGGAGGCCTCTAACCTGCTCAGCCGTTACCTCGAAACGCATCCTCCATCCACCCCAACAGCTTCCCGGGACCTGCCTAAACAACTTGAAAGTAAAAGGTATGGAAAGAAGCTTTATTGTCTGAGACTGTGTCATTTATCCACATCTCCTTACTACAATCACCATAGACTCAGAGGGACAGTCCCACCTGTGGGGGACCCAACACCTAGCTGCTATAACATCCCCTCAGAGTTCTGTTCAGCAGCGCTGGTCTCAGTGATCAGACAACTACAGGTGGCGTCACGAACTGTTATATACTAATCCCCTGTAAATAATATTCCCCCCAACTTACGCCGGACCGCCAGGGCCACAGACCGAGCCACCGTTATCCGTGACAACCCCATAGACTTCCATGGGCTCGGCTCTGGGTACCCCATTGCCCTGGTAACCCACAATTGTGGTGCGTGGTCGCGACAAAAACTTGGCGTCACGAACAGGATCCGAAACTTGCAGCATTGCGAGCCCTGTGTGCCTGTGGAGTGTTTTGGTGAAAAAGACTGTTGCTGTTGTTTGGCGCCAAATACCGCCATATTTGCCGCCATATTCGCGCCCTGAGGCACCGGAGAAGAAGGTGGGCGTGCATTCGTGGGCGTGTGCCCCCCTAAGGCGCGAAGAAAATGCCTGCCCTCTCAAAGTGCTATTACAATATACGGTCCTGCCCTACTGCAAAAGAAATACGCCTCCTCTTCATCCCCAATCCAAGGAGGAGGAGACGCAAAGCCCGCCTCCACGGAGAGAACCAGAGTGTTCCTAAAAGTAACCAGGAGATGTTCTGGAACATGATGGAGGCAGGACGTGTGCAGCCGAGCAGGGAAGCGGTGGAAGGCAGGCCCCGTTCCTCAGCCAAGCTGCCACTGGAACCGGAGCCATCTGTGGTCAGGCATCTGCAGCAAACCTTGCTGGAGATTGGAGAAGAAAACGCAAGGTTAAAGAAAATGATCCTGCAACAACCTGGCATGGAGGAGATTGAGAGACGCCGGCGTAACCAGATACAGCGGCGGCTGTGGGACGCGGTGTTCTCTCCCTTCGACGACCCTCCGCCATTTGAATTGCCCAAACTTCTGCTGCCCAAGGCTAAGGAGCAACCGGAGGCTACCCCCAAAAGGACCGACCCTGATCCCACCGATGGAGCGGTGGAGGCGAAGGAGGTTGAGGAGGTCCAGCCAGTACCGGAACGCCCGCCCGGCCAGGAGGCCGCAGCAGATGATTGTTCCCCGGTAGGGACACCGGAGGGATCTTGCCCGTCGTTACCTGAAATTAACTGGGACGCGATGGAGCGTCTTGATGACGTCGCATACACCGGAGTGTGGGAAAGCGAGTGGCAACAACGACAGGAGGAGGAACGGCAGAGCAAGCGCAACAGACAGCAGCAGCATGAGGAGCTGATTGCCGACAAGGAGACTGTCCGTCGTGACAAAGGTACCTTACGGGAACCGCGGCGACAGGGGAGTGTTACGGAGTTTCAGCTCCGCAAGGGCTGGGGCTTCATCCGTGAACCGGGCCTCTACCCGGGGATCTTTGTCAGCCGCAGGGACGTGGAATCCCACCTACCGCAAGGCCATCCCGGAAGGGACCTGTACAACGGGGACATAGTCAAATACACAAGGCACTGGGGCCTGAAGGGGTGGTATGCCCTTAATGTGGAAATCGTCCGTGACCCCGTCCCCGAAGCTGGTAACGTCACCATTGCCGGCGCGTCACAGTCCCGAGCTCCTGCTGCACCAGACCGTGCCCCTGCATCGCCCCCTGAATCTTATTCTCTACCGATACCTCACATTAGATCGCAACCTGCGACCCCGTTCAGATCATCAATAGCACCGCCGGACTTAGCGGCACCAGCAGCGATGCAATTGGCGTCTTGCAATGAAGAGATATCCGTTGCGCCCCCAGTGGTTCGCACGAGGACTGTAGCGACACAAACGTTAATAGCAAGTCACGACTTGTTTGTCATGGGATCTAAGGATCATCGCGTCGTTCCAGCCCCCGGGATGGAAAGTGTAATTGAGATTAATAAAAAGTAAATATCGGTAGGACCCAATCAAGGGTTTACCACTTTGGATATATGTGAATAGTTTATAAAAGTTAAAAATAATTTGCACCTGTGATATAAGTATGTAATGTATACATATTTTGCAATAAGTAGAATACCCGGCTGGGTACCAGATACAGAAGTTGATAAAGAATTTTGAAAATTGATAATGGGAGTTTTTGCACTTTACAGAGTTTTACTGTATTATTGAAAATGTGAAGTTACTTGAAAATATTTACTATGCCAAAGAACTGGTGGCTATGGACACTTTTAGCCCAAAAATTGTAAATAGTTGCACTTTGTGCCCTATCTTGGTTTTACAATAAAACCACAGCACAATTATTACCTCTGAACATAAAACCCGTGCGTTGTGGCACTGAGCGAGGTCTGCAGCCAGATGTCCTGCAGCCCACCCAGGACCCACGTTGAAGGTTTGGTGCGGGTCCTTCACAAGAATACTGTTTGATATGACATATTTATTGAAAGTATGTTTTTGTATTTTTCTATGTCCATTGTACATAATGCAACGTTTAAGAATTTCTCACCTCCCTGCTGGGAAGAGTTTGATGTTAAATGTTTAAATGCAAAACAAAAATTCTTTCTTTTTTCTATTTCACAGCCCGGGAGTGCTGTATTTTACCAAAGGGGAATGTGTAGCCCTGGTATGTAAGGCACACAATACTGGGAGGATGAGTGGAGAGGTAACGGTTAAGGCTCGACATCACTCATATACATTTCAGACACACCAGCAGGGGTGTATAGGGGAGTGTCCTGTAGCACAGTGCAGTCTGAAAGTTCTCCTGTGAGCGTGCAGAGAGGGAGGACGTGTGCCTTTTGGAGAGCCGAGATCTCCTGTCAACACAGGGAGACGGTACAGAAGTGGAGGCTAGTACGGATAACCGAATATTATCCTAGTCTAGTCAGTGCTGATATTAAGAGTGCAAGCAGGGCGAAGGGCGCAGTGGAAAGAATTCTAGAAGTGCCTTTAGGATTGAATTATCCTGCATTGATCACCGGTCACTGGGGACCGAAGAGTCGCTACAGCTTCAGGCGTAGTGATAAGGAAAAACCAGAGGTTCGCTGGACTTCAAGTCACAGGAACAAGCCCTTTCTGTCAGTAAGAAACCAGGGTCAGGTAGAACAAGAACTTTGAGTCAGTGCACGACAAGAGAAGGAACTTAGTTCTATCCATTAGAAGACTCGACCACTATGCTGACCGGGCAGTACAGCTACAGAATTAGCTGGAGTTTTTGAGTGAACTTAGCTTTATGCAAGTTGGACTCGTTACATGGAAAGTTAAGGAGGCCTCTAACCTGCTCAGCCGTTACCTCGAAACGCATCCTCCATCCACCCCAACAGCTTCCCGGGACCTGCCTAAACAACTTGAAAGTAAAAGGTATGGAAAGAAGCTTTATTGTCTGAGACTGTGTCATTTATCCACATCTCCTTACTACAATCACCATAGACTCAGAGGGACAGTCCCACCTGTGGGGGACCCAACACCTAGCTGCTATAACATCCCCTCAGAGTTCTGTTCAGCAGCGCTGGTCTCAGTGATCAGACAACTACAGGTGGCGTCACGAACTGTTATATACTAATCCCCTGTAAATAATATTCCCCCCAACTTACGCCGGACCGCCAGGGCCACAGACCGAGCCACCGCTATCCGTGACAACCCCATAGACTTCCATGGGCTCGGCTCTGGGTACCCCATTGCCCTGGTAACCCACAATTGTGGTGCGTGGTCGCGACATATACACTTCTACATAGTAAAATATCCTCTGATTCAATTGCCGGGTAAAGCCGGCATCTGTGAAAAGACAGAAGCACCCGACATGAAATGACACTTGGTGTACATAGGGTTAACCATGTCTTTTCATGTCCTTTGCTATCTGATTTGCACAAACAATTACATCAGTCTATGTGTGCAAAATTTCACACCTGTAGGGGTTAATTAAAGGTGTAAATTCGTTGTAAAAAAAACGGACTTTTTTGCTACGAATTTACACCTTTAATTAACCCCTACAGGTGTGAAATTTTGCACACTTACACTCATGTAATTGTTTGTGCAAATCAGATATCAAACTACATGAAAAGACATGGTTAACCCTATGTACACCAAGTGTCATTTCATGTCGGGTTCTGCATTTTCACAAAAGCCGGCAATTGAATTAGCGGCTATTATACTATGTAGAAGTGTATGAACTATAAATATAAATATATATATATATATGTGTCACAAATTCAATGACATGTATATATATATATGAGGTGTAAAATTGCTGAAAAAAAATGCGTGGGCTCCCGCCCTATTTTCGCAACCAGACAGACAAAGCCAGTGAGTGGGGGCAGATAATAATAGCCCAGAGAGGGACCATTTTTTTTGGCCCCCCCCCCGGCTACTTAACATCTGCCCCCAGACACCCCAGAAAGGGCAAATCTCTAATTAGATTTGCCATTTCTGGCACTTTGCCCGTCTATTCCCATTGCCCTGTAGCGGTGGCGAATGGGTTAATAAGGGGTTAAAATGACCTTGCAATTGAAAGGTCACTTTAAGCCAGGTTAATAATTGAGAGCTGTCAATTAGACAACTATCAATTATTAATCCTATTGTATGAAAGAAAAATCAAACACACACACTTTAATAAAAAAGAAGTTTAATGAAATAATCACACAGTTTTTGACCATATTTTATTTACCTGCTAAAACCATTTCCTGTAATAAAAATAAAATAATAAAGCAAAATTATTCTTACCAATCCGATGCACAGTCAGGTCCCACGGTGTAATCCTTCAGAAAGGGTTAATGTTTACTGCAGGGACCGCAGCTAATGCTGCAGCCTCACAGTAAACCCCCAAATGAATGAGTTCCTCTCCTGGCTGACAGGAGAGGAAGTGGAAAGCTTAATTGATTGCTTTCCACTTTCACTTCAGGTCAGCCAGGGACACAATCAGTGACGTCAGAGGGAACTGATTAACAAAAATAGCCCTTGTTCACCTGTAATAAAAATAAAATAATAAAGCAACATTATTCTTACCTATCCGATGTTCAGTCAGGTTCCCGATGTAATCCTTCTGAAAGGGTTAATGTTTACTGCAGGGACCACAGCTAATGCTGACAGCCTCGCAGTAAACCCCCGACTGAATCATCTCCTCTCCTGGCTGTTAGGAGATGAAGTGGTTAGCATAATTGGTTGCTTCCCACTTTCACTTCAGGTCAGTCAGGGACACCGCACAGCATCAGTGACGTCAGAGGGAATCCCGGCTGACCTGAGGTGAACTGATTAACAAAAATAGGGGATCCCCTCGAAAAAAAAAATGGCGTGGGGTCCCCCCTATTTTTGTTAACCAGCCAGATGAAGCAGACCGCTGAGGCCTGGATTTTCAGGCTGTTAAGGAGCTAAGATCCATGGACCTTGCCAGCCTGATAATACCAGGCCACAGCAGTCTGCATATCTTGGCTGATTAACAAAAATAGGGGATCCCCTCGAAAAAAATTGGCGTGGGGTCCCCCCTATTTTTGTTAACCAGCCAGATGAAGCAGACCGCTGAGGCCTGGTTTTTCAGGCTGTTAAGGAGCCAAGATCCATGGACCTTGCCAGCCTGATAATACCAGGCCACAGCAGTCTACATATCTTGGCTGATTAACAAAAATAGGGGATCCCCTCGAAAAAAATTGGCGTGGGGTCCCCCCTATTTTTGTTAACCAGCCAGATGAAGCAGACCGCTGAGGCCTGGTTTTTCAGGCTGGTAAGGATCCAATATCCATGGACCTTGCAAGCCTGATAATACCAGGCCACAGCAGTCTGCTTAGCTTGGCTGGTTAACAAAAATAGGGGATCCCCTCGAAAAAAAAAACGGCGTAGGGGTCCCCCTATTTTTGTTAACCAGCCAAGTAAAATGCAGACTGCTGCAGCCTGGTATTAAAAGACTGTCAAGGCCCATGGATTTTGGCCCTCAACAGCCTGATAATACCAGGCTACAGCAGCCCCACATTTGGCGCATCAAAAGATGTGCCAATTGTGGCACTTTACCCGGCTCTTCCCACTTGCCCTGTAGCGGTGGCAAGCGGGGTAATAAGGGGTTAATGTCACCGTTGATTGCACGGTGACAATAAGCCCGGTTAATAATGGAGAGGTGTCAATAAGACACCGATCCATTATTAATCCCAAAGTTTTTAAATGTGTAAAAAAAAGACACAGCAAGAAAAAAGTCTTTTAACCCCTTAATGACCAAGCCAGTTTTGTAGGTTAAAGACCAGGCCAATTTTTACAATTCTGACCACTGTCCTTTATGAGGTTATAACTCTGGAACGCTTCTACGGATCTTGGCGATTCTGAGATTGTTTTCTCGTGACATATTGTACTTCATGATAGTGGTAACATTTCTTCAATATAACTTGCGTTTTTTTTATGAAAAAAATGGAAATATGGCAAAAATTTTGAAAATTTTGCAATTTTCAAACTTTTAATTTTTATGCCATTAAATCAGAGAGATATGTCACAAAAATTAGTTAATAAATAACATTTCCCACATGTCTACTTTACATCAGCACAATTTTGGAACCAAAATTTTTTTTTGTTACGAAGTTATAAGTGTTAAAAGTTGACCAGCAATTTCTCATTTTTCCAACAAAATTTACAAAACCATTTTTTTAGGGACCACCTCACATTTGAAGTGAATTTGAGGGGTCAATATGACAGAAAATACCCAAAAGTGACACCATTCTAAAAACTGCACCCCTCAACGTGTTCAAAGCCACATTCAAGAAGTTTATTAACCCTTTAGGTACTTCACAAGAATTGAAGCAATGTGGAAGGAAAAAATGAACATTTAACTTTTTTTCCCAAAATTTTTCTTTCGACACAATTTTTTTAAATTTTGTCAAGGGTATCAGGAGAAAATGAACCACAATATTTGTTGTACAATTTCTCCAGAGTACACCGATATACCATGTGTGGGGGTAAACCACTATTTGGGCGCATGGCAGAGCTCGGAATGGAAGCAGCGCCATTTGACTTTTTTGGCTGGAATTGAGATTGGACGCCATGTCGCATTTGGAGAGTCCCTGTGTGCCTAAACAGTGGAAACCCCCCACAAGTGACCCCATTTTGGAAACTGGACCCCTCAAGGAACTCATCTAAATGTGTTGTGAGAGCTTTTAACCCCCAAGGGCTTCACAGAAGGTTATAACGTAGAGCCGTAAAATTAAAAAATCATATTTTTTCCACAAAAATGATCTTTTCATCCCAATTATTATTTTCCAAAGGATAAAAGGACCCCAAAAGTTATTGGGCAATTAGTCCTGAGTACGCTGATACCCCATATGTGGGGGTAAACCACTATTTGGGCGCATGGCAGAGCTCGGAAGGGAAGCAGCGCCATTTGACTTTTTTGGCTGGAATTGAGATTGGACGCCATGTCGCATTTGGAGAGTCCCTGTGTGCCTAAACAGTGGAAACCCCCCACAAGTGACCCCATTTTGGAAACTAGACCCCCCAAGGAACTTATCTAAATGTGTTGTGAGAGCTTTTAACCCCCAAGCGCTTCACAGAAGGTTATAACGTAGAGCCGTAAATTAAAAAATCATATTTTTTCCATAAAAATGATCTTTTCATCCCAATTTTATTTTCCAAAGGATAAAAGGACCCCAAAATTTATTGTGCAATTAGTCCTGAGTACGCTGATACCCCATAGGTGGGGGTAAACCACTATTTGGGCGCATGGCAGAGCTCAGAAGGGAAGCAGCGCCATTTGACTTTTTTGGCTGGAATTGAGATTGGATGCCATGTCGTATTTGGAGAGTCCCTGTGTGCCTAAACAGTGGAAACCCCCCACAAGTGACCCCATTTTGGAAACTAGACCCCCAAGGAACTTATCTAGATGTGTGGTGAGAGCTTTGAACCCCCAAGGGCTTCACAGAAGGTTATAACGTAGAGCAGTAAAATTAAAAAATCATATCTTTTCCACAAAAATGATCTTTCCACCCCAATTGTTATTTTCCAAAGGGTAACAGGACCCCAAAAGTTATTGTGCAATTTGTCCTGAGTACGCCGATACCCCATATGTGGGGGGAAACCACTATTTTGACGCATGGCAGAGCTCGAAAGGGAAGTAGCGCCTTTTTCAAATGCAGACTTTGATGGAATGGTCTGTGGGTGTCATGTCACGTTTGGATAGCCCCTGATGTGCCTAAACAGTAGAAACCCCCCACAAGTGACTCCATTTTGGAAACTAGACCCCCCAAGGAACTTTTCTAGATGTGTGGTGAGCACTTTGAACCCCCAAGTGCTTCACAGAAGTTTATAACGTAGAGCCGTGAAAATAAAAAAATCATATTTTTTTCCACAAAAATAATCTTTTTGCCCCAAATTTTTATTTTTATAATGGTAACAGGAGAAATAGGACCCCAAAAGCTATTGTGCAATTTGTCCTGAGTACGCTGATATCCCATATGTGGGGGGGAACCACTATTTTGACGCATGGCAGAGCTCGAAAGGGAAGTAGCGCCTTTTTCAAATGCAGACTTTGATGGAATGGTCTGTGGGTGTCATGTCACGTTTGGATAGCCCCTGATGTGCCTAAACAGTAGAAACCCCCCACAAGTGACTCCATTTTGGAAACTAGACCCCCAAGGAACTTTTCTAGATGTGTGGTGAGCACTTTGAACCCCCAAGTGCTTCACAGAAGTTTATAACGTAGAGCCGTGAAAATAAAAAAATCATATTTTTTTCCACAAAAATAATCTTTTTGCCCCAAATTTTTATTTTTATAATGGTAACAGGAGAAATAGGACCCCAAAAGCTATTGTGCAATTTGTCCTGAGTACGCTGATATCCCATATGTGGGGGGGAACCACTATTTTGACGCATGGCAGAGATCGGAAGGGAAGGAGCACCGTTTTTAAATGCAGACTTTGATGGAATGGTCTGCGGGTGTCATGTCGCGCTTGGAGAGCCCCTGATGTGCCTAAACAGTAGAAACCCCCCACAAATGACCCCATTTTGCAAACTAGACCCCCCAAGGAACTTATCTAGATGTGTGGTCAGCACTTTGAACCCCCAAGGGCTTCACAGAAGTTTATAACGTAGAGCCGTGAAAATAAAAAAAATCATATTTTTTTCCACAAAAATGACCTTTTTGCCCCCAAATTTTTATTTTTATAAGGGTAACAGGAGAAATAGGACCCCAAAAGCTATTGTGCATTTTGTCCTGAGTACACTGATACCCCATATGTGGGGGGAACCACTGTGATCGCCTTACTGCGATCTTTGGGAGGCACAATGAACAAATCTACCAAAGGTGAAGAATTGGTTTTCTTTTTTACGCCGTTCCTCGTGCGATATTAGTGATTAGGCGACTTTATTCCTCGGATCGGTGCGATTACAGCGATACCAGATTTGCATCCTTTTTTCATGTTTAGCTTCTGTCACACACTAAAAGATGCTTTTTTTTGGAATAATTTTTTGTAAGAATTTTTTGCATCGCCGTATTTTGAGAGCTATAATTTTTCCATATTTCGGCCGACAGAGTTATCTGTGGGCTTATTTTTTGCGGGACGAGCTGACGTATTTATTGGTACCATATTCGGGCACATAACGTTTTTTGATCGCTTCCTATTCCGATTTTTGTGGAAGCAGAATGAACAAAAACCAGCAATTCAGGAATTGTTTTTTTTTTTTTTTTTTTTTTCCTCCGTTCCGTGTGTGGTAAAATTGATAAAGCAGTTTTATTCTTCGGATCACTACGATTACAGCGATACCTCATTTATATATTTTTTTATGTTTTGGCGTTTTTTACACAATAAAGAATTTTATAGAAAAAATAATTATTTTTGCATCAGTTTATTCCGCGAGCTATAACTTTTTTATTTTTTCGCTGATGATGCTGTATAGCGACTTGTTTTTTGCGGGACAAGATGACGTTTTCAGCGGTACCATGATTATTTATATCTGACTTTTTGATCGCGTGTTATTGCACTTTTTCCAAGCGGTATAATGATACCGCTTGGAAAAAGTATAATTTACTACTTTTTTGTGTTTTTTTTTTTACGGCTTTCACTGAAGGGGTTAACTAGGGTTACGCTTTTATAGATGGGATTTTTACAGACGTGGCGATACCTAACATGTGTATTTTTTTTGTTTTTTATTTTTTTATTACATAAAAATGTGTATTTTTTAGGGGATTTTTTTTAAATTATTTTTTAATATTTTTTTTACAATTTTTTTAAAAAAATGATTTTTTTCAACTTGTCCCTTTATGGGACTTTCACTTTTTTTACTTTTGATTGCAGTTACAATGCATTGCAATGCTCTGGCATTGCAATGCATTGCAACTATAGTGGAAGCTGCTGTGACATGATCACAGCAGCTTCCTGTAGCTAGATGACCCGGAGGTTGTCATGACAACCCCCGGGTCATCAAGGCAGAGATCAGGCCCTGCGATTACATCGCTGGGACGCTGATCTGAGGCAGACGGAGCTCCCGACCCTCTGCCTCCCCCCCTGAGCTCTGCGATCGCGCTCGATCGCAGCAGTCAGGGGGTTAACAGCCAGGGGCGGTGGGGGCTCCGCTCCTGGCTGTCAGTGCAGGAAGCCTGGCCACTGCAGCGCCGGCTCCTGCACTGATCGCGCTGGGGAAGCTGAAATTTCAGCTTCTCCTGCGCGATCGCTGCAGTGTTTGGTCAGTCAGATTGACTGACCAATCACAGCGCTGTGAGTGCGGGGACCGACGGCAAAGGTCCCCGCACCGCTTGCCGTGCCTGTCAGCTGTCTGTGACAGCTGTCGGCACTGATCTACCACTGCGTGTTTACACGCAGTGGTAGATCAAAGGCATGACGTGCAGAGTCCGTCCTGGTGCCGGAACTGGCACCTTGCCATGACGGACTCTGCACGTCAGTGGACATTAAGGGGTTAATGAAATAAAAGAGACAACACAGTTTTCATTTCTTTTATTATACTCTCATTCCTGCGACGCCATCGATCTCCTGTAAAAAAAGAAAAAAAACAAACCAACAGTATACCACCTGTCCGACGCAGTCCATAACGACAGTCCCACGACGATCCAGCTCTGCTACATCGCAATGACAGGCAGAGCCTGACATCCCGGCGCAGCACAGCTGCTTACCAGCTTCCCCGGCGGTGACGTCATCGGACTGCTTTACGGCCGCGATTACCCAGCAGTCACTGCAGTTATCGCGAGAAACTGCATGTGACCGCCAGGGAGAAGAGGATGGCGGCCATTAAGCAGTCCGGGATGTGACCGCCGGAGATCTTCTGCCGGGTAAGTGCCGCTGACTCCTGACAGACCCGACCGACGGACACTGACAGTGACAGTGACAATTCCGATTCCGGTATCCGATATGACGAAAATATCGGTACTCTGAATCGGAATTCCGATACAGCCAATATCGGCCGATACCCGATATTTGCAGTATCGGAATGCTCAACCCTACTTGTGGAAGGTAAGTAGAGAGGGGGGGCATAGGTTTGGTTTGGTTTTTTTTACTTGGTGGTGTGTGATGGCCATTGTTCCTGTGTTTTTATACTTCTGTGGCTGTGCAGTCTGGAATCACAGGGACTCAGTCTTGCAGCAGTGGTTCACGCATGGCGCTGCTCCTAAACCCCCAAGGGTGGTTTGCACGTTAATGACCGGGCCAATTTTTACAATTCTAACCACTGTCTCTTTATGAGGCTATAACTCTGGAACGCTTCAACGGATCTTAGCGATTCAGAGAATATTTTCTCATGACATATTGTACTTCACGTTCGTGGTAAAATTTCTTCGATATAATTTGCGGTTATTTATGAAAAAAATGGAAATATGGTGAAAATTTGGAAAATTTGCAATTTTCAAACTTTGAATTTTTATTCCCTTAAAACAGAGAAATATGTCACACAAAATAGTTTACTAAATAACATTTCCCACATGTCTACTTTACATCAGCACAATTTTGGAACCAAATTTTTTTTTTGTTACGAAGTTATAAGGGTTAAAAGTTGACCATTGATTTCTCATTTTTACAACAAATTATACAAAACCATTTCTTTAGGGACCACCTCACATTTGAAGTCACTTTGAGGGGTCTATATGCAGAAAATACCCAATAGTGACACCATTCTAAAAACTGCACCCCTCAAGGTACTCAAAACCACATTCAAGAAGTTTATTAACCCTTCAGGTGCTTCACAGGAGCTGAAGTAACTTGGAAGGAAAAAATGAACATTTAACTTTTTAGTCACAAAAATGATCTTTTACAAACAATTTTTTTATTTTAACAAAAGTAAAAGGAGAAAATGGACAGATAAAGTTGTTGTGCAATTTCTCCTGAGTATGCCGATACCCCATATGTGGGGGAAAACCACTGTCTGGGCGCACGGCAGGGCTTGGAAGGGATGGAGTGCCGTTTGAGATTGAGATTGGATACCATGTCACGTTTGGTGATCCCCTAATGTGCCTAAACAGTGGAAACTCCCCACAAGTGACACCATTTTGGAAACTAGACCCCCTAAGGAACTTATCTAGATCTGTGGTGAGCACTTTGAACCCCAAGTGTTTCACTAGAGTTTATTATGCCTGGGTGTGAAAAAAAAAAAAGAGAATTTCACACAAAAATTATTTTTTAGTCCCCAATTTTGATTTTTCCCAAGGAAATTGGACCCCAAAAGTTGTTGTTCAATTTGTCCTGAGTACACTGATACCCCACATGTGGGGGGAAATACTGTTTGGGCGCACGGCAGGGCTTGGAAAGGAAGTAATGACGTTTTGGAACACAGACTTTGATGGGTGTCATGTGCAGTTTGCAGAGTCCCTGATGTGCCTAAACAGTGGAAACCCCCCACAAGTGACCCCATTTTGGAAACTAGACCCTGTATGGAACTTATCTAGATCTGTGGTGAGCACTTTGAACCCCCCAAGTGCTTCACACAAGTTTATAACGTAGAGCCGTAAAATTAAAAAATCATATTTTTTCCACAAAAATGATCTTTTCACCCCAATTTTTATTTTCCCAAGGGTAAAAAGACCTCAAAAGTGATTGTGCAATTTGTCCTGAGTACGCTGATACCCAATATGTGGGAGTAAACCACTGTTTGAGTGCATGTCAGAGCTCGGAAGGGAAGGAGCACAGTTTGACTTTTTCAATGCAGAATTGGCTGGACGCCATGTCATGTTTGGAGAGCACCTGATGTGCCTAAGCAGTGGAAACCCCCACAACTGACACCATTTTGTAAACTAGACCCCCTAATGAACTTATCTAGATGTGTGGTGAGCACTTTGAACCCCTAAGTGCTTCACACAAGTTTATAATGCCCGGGCATGAAGATAAAAAATCCTATTTTTTTTCCCACAAAAATGATCTTTTAGGGCGTGGCTTGACCGTCCATCTGACTAGCTGCATGTTGGAGTAGCTCCTGGGGAGAGCTCAGTCTGAGACCCACCACGGCTTCTATTTTCTCCCATTATGGTGCGAAACGGCAGAGATAGACTGGAGGAAGACAGCGGGACCCTGTTATGTTTCGGTAGCTGAGGAGTGCAGGTAAAAAAGGCAATACACCAGAGCAGTTGGAATCTATGAGATTGCAGTACCCTGACTAACCACCGCAACTAGAGGCAGCCGTGGAGCGTTCCTACGTTGGTCCTAGACACCTCGTCACAGCCTGAGAAACTAACTACACCTAAAGATAGAAATAGGAAAGCTATCTGCCCCGGAGCAGACCCCAAAGATAATAGAAAGCCCCCAAACATGTAATGGCGGTTAGACAAGAGGAAATACTGACACAGAAAGAAAATAGTATGAGCAAACGCTGGGGCCCAAACTATCTAAATAGAAAAGGACAGGAAGAGTACTTACTGCAATCCCAGAAAACCCTGAAAAACACCAACTCTACTAATTTCAAAATCACCTGAGATCACACGACCTCTACCACCTAAATTAGTTCTCTGGTGTAAGCAAAAGTACAAAACACAGTGGCTGAACTAAACTGAGAGGGCAAAAGCCCCCGGAGGGGACCCAGAAGGCCCCCACAGAAGTGCAGGACCAAATGCAAAAATATAGCAAAAACACAAAATAAGAAATTGTCTTATCTGATAGCAGGAGATGCAGACACGACACAGCAGGCTACAAGGGAAACTGGAAAGAAGGATTCAGACCAGAACAATTGATCACCGGCAACCCTGATGAGAAAATGATTCCCTTAAATAAGACCAATCAGTAACACCTGATTCCCAGTCCTCACAATCCTCACTAGTACCGCTTGTAACCACCAGAGGGAGCCTCTGCTCAGAACTCATCTCAAACCCATTCACAACAGTACCCCCCCCTTGAGGAGGGGTCACCGAACCCTCATTTGAGCAACCAGGTCGGTCAGGATGAGTTCTATGATACGCACGGATAAGTCTCCTAGCATGGATGTCCGAAGCAAACACCCAAGAATTATCTTCCTGACCATAACCTCTCCATTTAACCAAATACTGGAGTCTTCGTCTAGAAAAACGAGAATCCAATATTTTCTCAACCACATACTCCAGATTGCCCTCAACCAAAACAGGGTCAGGAGGCACAGCAGCAGGAACCACTGGCTCAACAAACCTCTTCAACAAGGACTTGTGGAACACGTTATGGATCTTAAATGTCCCTGGAAGAAGCAAACGAAAAGAAACAGGGTTAATAATCTCCATGATCTTATAAGGTCCAATGAACCTAGGCTTAAATTTAGGAGATGCTACTCTCATAGGAATATTCTTTGAGGACAACCAGACCAAGTCCCCCACTTTAAACCGAGGACCATCAGTCCTATGCCGGTTAGCAAACCGCTGGGCCTTCTCCTGAGAGAGGGACAACCTCTCCACTACCTGGTCCCAAATCTGCTGCATACGCTCAACAACAGAGTCAACACCTGGACAGACAGAAGCCTCCGTCTGTCCTGAAGAAAATCGAGGGTGAAACCCAGAATTACAGAAAAACGGAGACATCAAAGTGGCAGAGCTAGCCCTATTATTAAGAGCAAACTCAGCCAAAGGCAAAAAAGAGACCCAGTCATCCTGATCAGCAGACACAAAGCATCTTAGATAAGTCTCCAATGTCTGGTTTGTTCTCTCAGTTTGACCATTGGTCTGAGGATGAAATGCCGAGGAGAAAGACAATTGAACACCCAGTTTAGAACAAAAAGTCCTCCAAAATCTGGAAACAAACTGGACTCCTCTGTCAGACACAATGTTCTCAGGAATGCCGTGTAAACGAACCACGTGCTGAAGGAACAACGGCACCAATTCAGAGGAGGAAGGCAACTTAGGTAATGGCACAAGATGTATCATTTTGGAAAACCTATCACAAATTACCCAGATGGTGGTCATTCTCTGAGAAACAGGAAGATTGGAAATGAAATCCATAGAGATATGGGTCCATGGTCTCTTGGGCACAGGCAATGGCATCAACAAACCACTAGAGCGAGAGCAAGGCTTGGAGCGAGAGCAAGTCCCGCAGGACTGCACAAATTCCCTGACATCGCGAGACAAGGTAGGCCACCAAAAGGACCGACTAACCAAGTCTCTGGTACCAAAAATTCCGGGATGCCCAGCCAATGCGGAAAAATGAATCTCAGACATCACACTCTTTTTCCATTGGTCCGGGACAAACAATTTTCCAACAGGGCAGCGCTCGGGCCTATCCTCCTGACACCCCTCCAGAGCAAGTCTCAAATTGGGCGAGATGGCGGAAAGAACTACACCCTCCTTCAAAATAACAGAGGGATCAGATAGCTCAGGAGAGTCCGCAAGGAAACTCCTCGAGAGGGCATCCGCCTTAACATTCTTAGTGCCAGGAAGAAAGGAAACCACAAAATTAAAACGTGTGAAAAACAAGGCCCACCTGGCCTGTCTAGGATTGAGTCGCTTGGCAGATTCCAGATAGACCAGATTCTTATGGTCCGTAAGGACCACCACCTGATGTTTGGCTCCCTCCAGCCAATGTCTCCACTCTTCAAAAGCCCACTTCATGGCCAATAACTCCCGATTACCCACGTCATAATTACGTTCAGTAGGAGAAAATTTTCGAGAGAAAAAGGCACAAGGGTTACTTTTAGAGGTCTCTGGATCTTTTTGGGAAAAACGGCACCTGCCCCAATTTCAGAGGCATCAACCTCCACCTGAAATGGCAGAGAAACATCAGGCTGCCGTAGAACAGGAGCAGAAGTGAATCTCTGCTTAAGTTCCTGAAACGCAGAGACTGCCTCAGGAGGCCAATTCACCACATCAGAACCCTTTCTGGTCAAATCAGTTAATGGTTTAACAATAACAGAGAAATTACCAATAAATTTACGATAAAAATTGGCAAAACCCAAAAATCTCTGAAGAGCCTTTAATGAAGTAGGTTGGACCCAATCACAGATGGCCTGAACCTTGACCGGGTCCATTTCAATAACAGATGGGGACAAAATGAATCCCAGAAATGAGATCTTCTGTACGCCAAAAAGACACTTTGATCCCTTCACATACAGAGCATTCTCTCTCAAAATCTGGAATACAGTTCGAACATGTTTCACATGAGAGTCCCAGTCATTAGAAAAAATCAAGATATCATCCAAATAAACAATCAGAAACTTGTCCACAAAATCCCTGAAAATGTCATTCATGAAGGACTGGAAGACGGAAGGAGCATTAGTGAGCCCAAAGGGCATCACAAGGTACTCAAAATGCCCTTCAGGGGTGTTAAATGCCGTCTTCCATTCATCCCCGTGCTTAATGCGAATAAGGTTATACGCCCCCCTGAGGTCAAGCTTGGTAAACCAAGTAGCGTTTTTCACCCTGGAAAACAGGTCAGAAATCAAGGGTAACGGGTATTGATATTTCACAGTAATATTGTTCAAGAGACGATAATCAATACACGGCCTTAATGAACCATCTTTTTTGGCCACAAAGAAAAAACCGGCACCTAAGGGTGAAGAGGATGGTCTGATATGACCCTTCTCCAATGATTCCTTGATATAAGACCGCATAGCGTCATGTTCAGGTACAGACAAGTTAAAAAGGCGACCCTTAGGGAATTTACTACCTGGCACTAATTCAATAGCGCAGTCATAGCTCCTATGGGGAGGTAAGGATGCAGATTTACTTTCGCTAAACACATCAGAAAAATCAAACAAAAAGTCAGGAACATCCTCAACCTGGGGGGAGGCAGAAAAAACAGGAGTGTTGGCACTAACACATTGGCAGCCCCAATGGTCACAGACACAGATTTCCAATCCAAAACAGGATTATGAGACTGTAACCAAGGGAAACCCAGCACTATAATGTCATGCAGATTATATAGAACCAAAAATTTGCAGCACTCCTGGTGATCAGGTTCAACCCTCATTATCACCTGAGTAGAAAACTGGGGTTTATTCTCAGCCAAAGGGGTAGAATCGATCCCCAGTAAAGGAATAGACTTCTGTAGGGGTATCAAGGGAAACCCACAACGTTTAGCAAAATCATAATCCATCAGGTTAATAGCTGCTCCAGAATCAACGAAAGCCTGAGCAGAAAATGAGGACAGAGAGCATATCAGAGTGACAGTTAATAAAAACTTAGTCTGAACACTACCTAAGACAACTGAGCGTGCAAAATGTCTTCCCCGCTTAGGGCAGACTGAAATAGCATGAGAGGCATCACCACAGTAGAAACATAACCCATTGCGCTTTCGAAACTCATGACGCTGTGCCCCAGACACCACTCCATCAAACTGCATGGGCTCAGCAGCTGGCTCACAAGGCAACACCACTCCACGCATACTTCTCCGCTAACGCAAACGTCTGTCAATTTGAATCGCCAATGACATAGAATCATTGAGACCAGAGGGGACAGGGAATCCCACCATAACATCCTTTACATTATCCGACAGACCCTTCCGGAAAAGGGCCGCCAAAGCGTCGTCATTCCATTTGGTCAGGACTGCCCACCTACGGAATCTCTGACAGTATAACTCAGCGTCATCAAGCCCCTGATTTAATGCCAACAAGGCTTTTTCAGCTTGATCAGTGACATTAGGCTCATCGTACAATAACCCCAAAGCCTGAAAAAATGCATCAACATCACTCAAAACAGGATCCCCAGGTATCAGGGAAAAAGCCCAATCCTGAGGATCGCCGCGCAGGAGAGAGATGATAATTTGAACCTGCTGCGCTGCGTTTCCTGAGGACTTAGATTTTAAGGCAAAAACAATTTACAATTATTTTTGAAATTCTGAAACTTAGCTCGATCCCCTAAAAACAAATCTGGCATGGGGATCCTAGGTTCCACAACAGGCAACCTAGCAAGATATGCAGCAATACTCTGAACCTCAGTGGCAAGCTGATCCACACGGCCAGACAACTGTGCAAACTCCATTGGGAGAAAAGATCCTCCCCAGCACCCAGAGATACAGAGGGAAAAAAAAAAAAAATGCAACAAACAGAAAAATATCTCTGACAACTTTTCTTCCTTCAAAATATTCTTTCCCTTCTGTGAGTACCATACAATTTTTGGGCCGGTGATACTGTTATGTTTCGGTAGCTGAGGAGTGCAGGTAAAAAAGGCAATACACCAGAGCAGTTGGAATCTATGAGATTGCAGTACCCTGACTAACCACCGCAACTAGAGGCAGCCGTGGAGCGTTCCTACGTTGGTCCTAGACGCCTCGTCACAGCCTGAGAAACTAACTACACCTAAAGATAGAAATAGGAAAGCTATCTGCCCCGGAGCAGACCCCAAAGATAATAGAAAGCCCCCAAACATGTAATGGCGGTTAGACAAGAGGAAATACTGACACAGAAAGAAAATAGTATGAGCAAACGCTGGGGCCCAAACTATCTAAATAGAAAAGGACAGGAAGGGTACTTACTGCAATCCCAGAAAACCCTGAAAAACACCAACTCTACTAATTTCAAAATCACCTGAGATCACACGACCTCTACCACCTAAATTAGTTCTCTGGTGTAAGCAAAAGTACAAAACACAGTGGCTGAACTAAACTGAGAGGGCAAAAGCCCCCGGAGGGGACCCAGAAGGCCCCCACAGAAGTGCAGGACCAAATGCAAAAATATAGCAAAAACACAAAATAAGAAATTGTCTTATCTGATAGCAGGAGATGCAGACACGACACAGCAGGCTACAAGGGAAACTGGAAAGAAGGATTCAGACCAGAACAATTGATCACCGGCAACCCTGATGAGAAAATGATTCCCTTAAATAAGACCAATCAGTAACACCTGATTCCCAGTCCTCACAATCCTCACTAGTACCGCTTGTAACCACCAGAGGGAGCCTCTGCTCAGAACTCATCTCAAACCCATTCACAACAGGACCCCCAAAAAGCCAAAACCACACAGCAGTTTGCAGCGGTTTGCTCATAAAAGCCGGACTGCTACACCACAGGCCTCTCCTAAGATGGCGGCGGCAGCCGGGACACGCAACCAGCAGCAGCAGGACTGGGAGAGTGCAGAGAGTGAAGAGGAGGGGGGTGAGGAAGAGGATGCCCCTCTCACCAAAGCCTTCTTCAAGGCGGCTATCCATCGCTCGCTTCAGCTGCAACAGAAGCAATTACAAGCAGCTCTCACTCCACTCACACAGGAGATGGCAGAATTCCGGGCAGACTTTACTGTAATGGACCAGAGGCTGGATAGTGGGGAAGAAGCCCACACACAGACGAGCGCGACTGTGGCGGACCTGACTATGCAAGTTGAACGGCATGAAGCGCATTTAAACCGTGTCTTTTTAGCTTTGGAGGACCAGGAAAACAGATCGCGTCGCAACAATCTTAGGATTAAAGGATTGCCGGAGACCTGGGCCACAGAAACCCTCACCAAGGTGGCGACTGAGCTGTTTACTGACCTGTTAGGCCCGGATAGAGCCAGTTCCATACAGATTGAGCGAATCCACCGTGCCTTGAGACAGCGTGGGCCGGCATCTGGCCCTCCAAGGGATGTGATCTGTAAAATCCTCTCCTTCACCGACACCAAGGCCATCCTGGATGCAGCGCGCACACAAGGTACTGTACACTATGCAGACGCTCCTATATCGATTTTTCAGGATCTTGCTGCCTCCACTTTGGCAAAGAGGAGGCTGCTTAAGCCGCTGCTAGAGGCCCTAAAATCCCAGAACTGTAAATATATGTGGATGTTCCCATTTGGACTGCGAGCCACTGTGAAGGGTAAATCCATTGAATTACATGATCCAGGGGACTTACAAGCTTTCTGGGAGGCATTGGATATGGAGCCTGTTACTATCCCTTCTTGGCTCCCGATCACTGACTCTGTGTCTGTCCGCAAACCAGGGAAGGTGTCAGCGTGGCAAGTAACTGCTACCAAGAGGAAGAAGGGGCACACACGAGCAGTGGAGTAAGATGTGCCTGCTTGTGTGGCTTTATTCTGCTTTCTGTACTAAGGAGACGTGCTTCACTTGTTTTCCCTGGTGATGATATGCTTTGCCAGATGTAGGGAGGTTCTGAGGATCTTCCCCATTTAATGGTTTTTCCACAGGTCCTTTTTGCTGTAAGGTGTTTCCATGCCTCTCTCTCCTGTGATGGGAATGACTAAGAGCTGCATTCATGTTTAGTATAGTCTTGATGCAGTTCGGTTCTCTGTGAGGAAGCTAACTATGCACTGTGCTTAGTTTATAATGTAATTTCTGCTTTTGAACACAGGGGGGAGCACTGAGGGGGTTCTCTCCATATTCTACTTTTTCTCTTCATTTTTTGCTCCTGCATTTCCCTGGCTGACTGAGCTGATTGAAGGGGTTTACTTCTACGCTTGGTTGGCTTCCATGAATGGCTATGAACAGGGAGGTATGGAGATTCCCTTTCATATACATGCTTTTTCTATATGTTTTTTACTCTGAGTTTGCCAACCCTTTCCCTTGAGCGGGGGATGGTATGCTGAGAACTGCATTTATGTTTCTGGGGGATGTGGTGGGGTTGGGTGAGCTGAATGGAACTAAACCTTATAGCCCGTCCAGTTTTTAGCGTATAATTTATGCTCCTGGACACAGGAGGGAGCCCTTGGGTTCTTTCCCTTTTAGGTTACCCATTCTTATTTTGCATCTCCTGCTTTTCTCTGAGTTTCATTTGCTCTCTGAACTGATTGAGGGATTTTATGTTGTACTTCAACGTTTACAACCTCAGGCTGCCTGTGATTGTCCCCTGCAGCTCATTGGGGGGTTAATCTTCACCAGGCCTTTCGCATCTTGGGGTTTTAAGATGTGTCTTAACTGTTAACTGTTAGGTCTGCGCATACTGCTCAGACCGCCACTGTGGAGTGGGAGGATACAGCAGACATGAGTCGGGGGCTCCTCCCCCCCCTTTTTTTCCTTATTCCGCAATGTTACTGTTTAGTTGTGTTATTGTTTACTTACCATTTTGGGTTTATTTCTCATGAGACTGGTGGGTCTCAGCCATGCATGCGACTGCCTAGCATGAGTCAAGCCTTTTTTCTACCATTAAGTCGCCCTTTTTTGAGGAGTTGGTGGTGGAGGGGAGGGTGGGACCTTTTCCAGATCCCTAAGCGGGGTTTGGAACAGGACCTGCTTTCCTATTGGAGCTCCCCGAGTTTGTGTATACTCAGGTGTATACACCAGTACGGCTGCTTTGACAACCTTTTGTTAGGTTCCTTAGGGAATCATCTATGTTCTTTGTTGTGTTTGTGGTGGATGTTTTTTATGTCTGTGTGTTTGTTGGTCTTGGACGTCGGGAGCTTTGCACCTTGTTTTCAAATGCTGCAGTTGATTGGGGTCGTTACCCCTTTCTCCCGGTGGTGGCGCTTTATCCCAGGTTTTGCCATTCCCTTTTTCGCCCCTGACAGTGGCTGCTCGGCTCATCTCTTAACCTCCCTCTTACTTTTCATCCTAATGACCCGTTTCACTGTGCTCCTTCACTCTTCTCTTTTTCTTTGTCTCCGTACCCTTTCCGATCGGTTAGGCACGAAGGACTGGTGGGTATTTGGGGTTTATATGCTAAGCTTGTTCTGTATTATTGGACTCTATGATGGCTCCTTTGTCGCTTAAGATAATATCATATAATGTAAAGGGTCTCAATTCTGCGCTTAAACGCAGAAAGGTTTTTTCTTTCTCAGGCCTGATATCCCAGATTTTCTTTTTTTGCAAGAGACCCATTTCCGCGACAACGGGATTCCTCAGTTGCCCGCCCGGTTTCGTTATTCACAGTGGTTCCACTCCACGGCGTCAGCTTCCAGGTCAAGAGGGGTAAGTGTTGGTGTATGTGCTGATTGCAGATTTTTGTGCGCTGCTTCACTTATCGACACAGAGGGTAGATACGTGTTACTCAAAGGGACCGTGGACGGCCAACTAATCACACTATGTAATCTTTATGCCCCTAACAAAAATACGGCTGCCTGGCTACTTAAGATGCTGCGCATGGTTCAAACGTTTGGAGAGGGCGTGTTGATACTGGGGGGTGACTGGAACATAGCATTACAGGCTCTGCTGGACACATCGTCCGGCCACTCCAAGATTGCTCAGAAAGCTTTGCGCGCCATACATAAGCTCTTGCAGGAACTAAAGGTGGTAGATGATTGGCGATCTTTACATGCCAATGATAGAGATTACAGCTTTTATTTGCGGGTCCATGATTCATACCATCAGATAGACTTCCTATTTGTTTCACAATCCATACTTCACTGTGTCTCTGAGACTTCAGTGGGTGTGATTTCCCTGTCAGACCATGCTCCGATTTCCTTAACCATGTCACTACCGGGACGTATGGGCACTAATTGGTCTTGGAAATTGAATCCGACCCTCTTGGACAGTAAAGAGGAGATGGCGTCTATCGCTTCTCGAATCTCTGAGTACTTTGCGTTGAACGTTACAGATGGGGTATCCGCGGCTTCCACTTGGGAGGCACATAAGGCGGTCATGCGGGGCCATTTTATTGCTTTGGGTGCACATCTTAAGAAATGTAGGACAGCCAGGCTTCATGCCCTGCTGTCAGACATACATAGACTGGAATCCCAACATAAGAAGTCATTGGCGCGTTCGGTGTTCGCTGAACTCCAGACATTACGTTCGCAGTTGAGTGATCTACTGAATGTGCGACTTGCGAAAGCATACCTCCGTGCCCGCCACACGACGTATGTGCATGGTAACAGGGGGAGCAAGGCCATGACTGCAATGATAAAACAATTACACCAAACCTCTCTTATCCAACGACTAAAGGCACAGGATGGCACAGTGTTGACAGATTCTCAAGATATAGCGGACAGGTTCGCATCCTACTATCATGACCTTTATAATTTACATGAGAAGGATTCGACTCTGTCTCCGACAGCAAAGAAGGATTTGGCTGCCGCCTTTTTACGCTCGGTAGATCTCCCAACCCTGGGGAATTCGGATAGGTCCTCTCTTATGACACCATTTACCTCTGAAGAAATTTGGCTAGTTTTGAAAGACATCCCTACCGGGAAAAGCCCAGGGCCGGATGGCTACCCGATACTCTATTATAAAAAGTTTTTTCCGACCTTGGCTCCCTTTTTAGTGAACTATTTTAATGCTCTGCTTAAAGGTCTGTCCTTGGGACAAGCATCCTTGGACGCCCACATAACTGTTCTGCCCAAACCCGATAAGGATTTGCTGGAATGTGGCAGTTACAGGCCTATTTCCCTTCTCAACACGGATTATAAGCTTTGGACGAAGTTGTTGGCGTCCAGGATCTCTAGATTCTTGGGATCCCTAGTCCACCCGGATCAGGTGGGCTTCGTCCCGGGCAGGGAGGGTAGAGACAACGTTCAATGCGTGATTTATGCCATGGCACACTCTGCTGCAAAGAATCTACCTCTCTCGCTCTTAGCCACTGATGCCGAAAAGGCTTTTGATCGAGTGGACTGGGGATTCTTGGAATTGGTTCTGACTCGATTCAGATTTCCGGCCCAGTTTATTAAAATAGTGTGTAATCTGTACTCCACCCCTAGAGCCCGGGTCAAAGTTAATGGCTTAATGTCCGCTCCATTCGAAATTAGGAATGGAACGAGACAGGGTTGTCCACTGTCTCCTACTTTATTTGTATTGATGCTTGAGCCCTTCCTACAGGCTGTTCGGGCGTCCCAAGGGATACAGGGGATCTCGGTGGGGGGTAGGTGTCATAAGGTGAATGCCTTCGCGGATGACTTACTTTTTTTCTTACCTTCTCCGGAATTATCGTTGGGCCCTTTGTTGTCTTTATTGGAATTATTTGGTTCCGTATCTAATTATAAGATTAATCTCAATAAATGCGAGATGCTGGGTCACAATTTTTCGCCGGGCGGGAGGGGAGGGTTCAAGAGAACTTCCCGTTCACCTGGGCGCCCACCTTTATTACACACCTGGGGGTTCGGATCCCTGAACACTTAGATTCGTTATATGAGCTCAATTATGGTCATGTTTTGCAGAAAGTGAGGGGCCAATTATCTTCTATTAATATCCCGTATCTCTCCTGGTTGGGTAGAAAAAATATTGTAAAATCTTATGTAATGCCCAAAATTTTGTATTTATTGCAGACACTCCCTATTCCCGTCCCTAAGTCCTTTTTCACTATCGTGCGTAGACTTTTCTCGAGCTTTATTTGGGGAGGGAAGAAACCTAGACAGGCCCACGCGGCTTTGAGGAGGACTACCCACGCGGGGGGCATTGGCCTGCCAGACATGGAGGTTTATTATAAAGCGTCTCAACTCCGTCTTTTGGCAGACTTGTTGTCGGCTTCTAGGCGTACTTCCTGCAAGAGCTTGGCATACGAACTATTGGGAGATAGAGGGGTTGCGATGCTATGGACCTCGTCATGGCGCCATGGGCGAGGCTCATCTGCCAGGGCACGGGGCAAGGTGAAAGACATGCATTGGCTTTTTCGCGGAATTCCCCTAAAGGAAAAGCTCACCCTGGACGGGCAAGGACTTTTCTCTAGACCATTTCACTGTACTCCCCTGTCGGTGTTGCCTTGGGTTGTTAACCCTGATTTCCATGACCACCTGGGAGTGTGGAAGAGACTCTCTAAATGGTCCCTAGGGGATTTGTTCGGAGATGAGGCAGCGCACACTGAGGATCTTTCGCAATGTATAGCAAGTGAGGTGGGCTTGGGCGACACCCATATCCAGCATGTTCGGTCTTTCTGGAAAAAGTTTTTAGGTCTGGAGACCCATAGATGTCCTCCTTCGTGGTTTGAGATGGTGGTCGCTCAGCCGACTCTCCCGGGAAAGCTGACCTCTTGCCTGTATTACCGATTGATCGCAGAAAATGCCCCCAAACGTCCCTTTTTTCTAATGCAATGGGAGGGAGAGTTGGATATGGTCTTTTCTGAGGCCAATATTCGTCAGATACTGGAGAGGGCGCATGGTTTTTCTTCCTGTGTCCTCACTCAGGAAAATACCTATAAAGTGGTCTCACGCTGGTACAGGCATCCGGTTAGATTGGCACAGATGTATCCGCAGGCATCGGACAGGTGCTGGCGCTGTGGAGTGGAACGTGGCACGCTGGTACACATCTGGTGGTCTTGTCCGGGACTTAGGGCTTTCTGGGAGATGGTGAATAATTGTGTAAATGAGATCTTGGGCTACACTATATTGTTAGAGGCTTCTTTGGTGCTACTGAATTTGGATACCCAGAGTGTGCAACTGCAGAAGGGCTCATTACTCACCTTTCTTATTATTGCTGCCAAACTCTTGGTGCCCAGATTTTGGAACAGTACCTTGGTCCCTAGTCGAGAGGATTGGATGGATAAGGTTAACCAATTACAAAGGCTAGAGGAATTGACTAGTTGGGAAAGCGGGAAACATGACAAGCATTTAGATACCTGGGAACCGTGGCAGAGGTGGAAGAATACAGGTTCCACGAATGTGGTGACGGATGGACAGCCCCTTTCACACATAGCTGCTCAGCAGCTATAGATTTCAGGGTAACAGGGTTTGGGTGTTCTTTTCTTTAGTCTTATGCCTCACTGCTCTGTTAACCAACCCCGCTTTTCACCTTTATTCCTGCCCTCCCTCATCTTTCCCATTCCTCTCTTGCACTGCTTCTTCCTTCCCTCCTCGCCACCTTATCTATCTCTCTTCCATCTTTCTTTTGGTCACTGACTCTTCTTTCGGATTGCACCACTGTGCTTCAGGATGATGCTGCCCCGACATCCATGATCTGACGTCCTTGTCTACTGTATTTGTTTTTGTCGTTTGTTCTTTGTTGTTCGTTGTCTTTGTCCTATGTCTGGTGTTTTGTGTCATGTTACGTTGTGTCATAACTGTCATTGTTTGGGTTCTTTGTTATGAGATACGTATTGGGCTCTCACACCCATGTTATGTCACATTAATCTGACTTGTAGACGGTTGCAGGAGTAGCTTGGGGTTAGTCAAAACCCCCTCCTGCAATAGATACTTATATGGACGTCCCGTAGGAAATTTTTCTACTGATGGGGATGAGTTACATATTGATGGTTGATGGAACAAGAACTTGTTGTATTTTTCTTAATGTCACTGTTTATTTCATGTACATAATGTATATGTTCTAAAAATTTCAATAAAGAAAGATTTTGAAAAAAAAAAAAATGATCTTTTAGTCACCAATTTTTTATTTTCCCAAGGGTAACGGGAGAAATTGGACCCCAAAAGTTGTTCCCCAATTTCATAGAATCGTAGAGTTGGAAGGGACCTCCTGGGCCATCTGGTCCAACCCCCTGCTCAAAGCAGGATTCTCTAAATCATCCCAGACAGATGTCTGTCCAGCCTCTGTTTGAAGACTTCCATTGAAGGAGAACTCACCACCTCTCGTGGCAGCCTGTTCCACTCATTGATCACCCTAACTGTCAAAAAGTTTTTTCTAATATCTAATCTGTGTCTCCTCCCATTCAGTTTCATTCCATTGCTTCTAGTCTTTCCTTGTGCAAATGAGAATAAAGATGATCCTTCTACAATGTGACAGCCCTTGAGATATTTGTAGACAGCTATTAAGTCTCCTCTCAGTCTTCTTTTTTGCAAGCTAAACATTCCCAAATCCTGCAACCGTTCCTCATAGGACATGGTTTTCAGTTCTTCTCTGAACTTGCTCCAGTTTGTTGATGTCTTTTTTAAAATGTGGTGCCCAAAACTGGACACAGTATTCCAGATGAGGTCCTGAGAATGAGGTCCTGAGAATGACATATTGAGAATTTGTCCTGAGTAATCTGATACCCTACATGTGGGAGAAAACTACTGTATGGGCACATGTCAGGGCTCGGAATAGAAGTAGTGACGTTTGTAATGCAGACTTTGATGGAATGGTCTGCGGGTGTCATGTCGCATTTGGAGAGCCCCTGATGTGCCTAAACAGTGGAAACCCCCACAAGTGACACCATTTTGGAACATAGAACCCCAAAGAAACCTATCTAGTTGTGTGGTGAGCACTTTGAACCTCCAAGTGCTTCACATAAGTCTATAACGTAGAGCCATAAAAATAAAAAATCATTATTTTCCACAAAAATGATATTTTCGCCCCCAATTTTTTATTTTCCCAAGGGTAACAGAAGAAATTGGACCCCAACAGTTATTAGGCAATTTTTCCTGAGTACGCTGATACCCAATATGTGGAGGTAAACTACTGTTTGGGCGCATGGCAGAGCTCAGAAGGGAAGGAGTATCGTGTGATTTTTTTTTTTTTTTTCAACGCCGAATTGGCTGGAATTGAGATCAGACGCCATGTCACGTTTGGAGAGCACCTGATGTGCCTAAACAGTGGAAACCCCCCAATTCTAACTCCAACCCTACCCCCAACACATCCCTAACCCTAATCCCAACCCTAATCATAACCCTAACCACAAAACTAACCATAACACATCCCTAACCCTAACTGTAGCCCCAACCCTAACTGGAAAATGGAAATAAATACTTTTTTTAAATTGTATTATTTTTCTGTAATTAAGGGGGTGATAAAGGGGGGTTTGATTTACTATTTATATCGGGTTTTTATGATTGGCAGCTGTCACACACTAAAAGACGTGTTTTATTACAAAAAATAGTTTTTGCATCACCACATTTTGAGAGCTATAATTTTTTCATATTTTGGCCCACAGTCATGTGAGGTCTTATTTTTTGCAGGACGAGTTGACGTTTTTATTGGTACCATTTTTGGGCACATGACATTTTTTGATCGCTTTTTATTAGGATTTTTTGGGAGACAGAATGAACAAAAATCAGCAATTCATGACTTTCTTTGGGGGGGGGTGTTTATACCGTTCCACGTGTGGAAAAAATTGATAAAGCGGTTTTATTCTTCGGGTCAGTACGATTACAGCGATGCCTCATTTATATCATTTTTTATGTTTTGGCGCTTTTATACAATAAAAATATTTATATATAAAAAATAATTATTTTTGCATTGCTTTATTCTGCGACCTATAATTTTTTATTTATTTTTTGCTGATGATGATGCTGTATGGTGGCTCGTTTTTTGCAGGACAAGATGATGTTTTCAGCGGTACCATGATTATTTATATCAGTCTTTTTTGATCGCGTGTT
>JARQOD010008266.1:0-36157 GCA_033576555.1 Oophaga sylvatica | reverse complement strand
GGGGGTTCATACGTGAGCCCGGGTTTTCTCAGAAGATCTTCGTTCATCGCTGTGATGTAGGGTCTAACCTGTTAAAAGGGATGTTGTCACCTACACGCGGCACTGGGTCTTAAGGGGTGGTATGCCCTGAATGTCTCCCGAGTCAGCGACCCAGTCCCTGAAGCCGGAAATGTACCCCGTGTCTCAGCGTCCCAGGCCCAGCCACATCAGCGTCCGGCCGTGCACCTGCATCTTTTCCTGAGTCCTATTCTGCAACGCAACAAAGCGCAGCGACTGCAAGTGCGCCCCCAACTGAGCCACTGCGTGCACCTGCATCATCATAGGAAACGCTGCAGAGCACAGCGACTGCTACAGCGACCCCTACTGAGCCAAACCTGTGCGACCTGTACTTAGTGAGGCACCTGTAAGGCCTCCAGGAAATCGCAAAGTCAAAGTGAAAGTTGAAAAGAGGACTGTGGCTACTCAGACACTAGTAGCAGGACACGATCTCTTAGTGATGCGTTCCAGAGCGCACCGCATGCTTCCAGCCCCAGGTGTGGAAGATGCTACCATGTTTAAAGAAGACCAGTAGGACCCAGACAGGGTTTACTGTTTTGTAAAAAGTTATGAAGAATTGCACTTTATTGAAAATGTTATATGATGATGTTTACATGCTTGAAGTATGGTACCCCAGTTGGGTAAAGTGATAATGTGATATGTGTAATGCTATCTGAAGGACTGCTGCTGAGGACTCTTGCAGCACAGAACTTAATTGTAAATAGTTGGCACTCAGTGCCCCATCTTGGTTTTACGTAAGCCATTCTACCTCAGAAGCAAAACCCGTATGGTGTGGCCTTGAGTGAGGTCTGCAGCAAAGAAGTCCTGCAGCCCACCCAGGACCACCGTGGGAGGTTTGGTGCGGGTCCTCCACAAGAATCCTGTATTTATTGTGTGAAAGCATTTGATATTTTTCTATTTGCTAATTTGTACACATTGTAACGTTCAAGTATCCTTACCTCCCGCAAGGGATGAGTTATGTTATTGTTGATATTATAAAAATTGTTTTCTTTTTCAGCCCGGGAGTGCTGAATATAACTAGGGGGGATGTGTAGCCCAGCTGCGCTTGGTGCCACATGTTACCCTGGAGGATGCATGAAAGGTAATTCACAATCACCCAATATTCATTCACACTCCACATTTTCCTTAGAGCCACAGAGGGAGCCCTTTAGAATACGCAGGTATATAAGGGTGTGGAGATGGGATTAGTGTGAGGAGAGAGAGAGAAGAGAAAGGAGAAGGAAGGAGTTGTTGAGAGGAGTGGAGTTCAGTCAGTCTGCGCAGCCACCTCAGAGAAGGCAGTCATCTAGTCATCTCAGAGAGCTCAGGGAGTCTGCAGTCCGCAGTCTAAGAGCAGCAGAGCTGAAGAGCAGCAGAACTGAGAGAAACTGCTATCCCATTGTGCTTATGTTAAAGGTGTGAGTAGGGCGACAGGCAAGTGGAGAAGAAGAAAGAGAGAGCGACAGAGGTCGACAGCATTAATAGCTTACCTCAGCTCTGCACTACCGGACACCGGGTCCGAGCTTGCTAGAACCTTCACGGCTAGTAGGAAAAACCGGAGACCCTGCTGGACTACAGGTCACAGAGGGGCCCAACAGTGCTGATACGTAACTGGGATCAGGAAGAACAGGAGTCTAGCAGGACGCTGCACTCAGAGACTTAGTTCTGTCCGCAAGAAGGCTCCACCACAAGATCAGCCGGGCTTAGCAAAGAGAACGGGTTAAACTTTGTTTCATGCAAGTTAGAAACCCACACACATAAAGACGTAAGGAGGCCCTACACCTACTCAGTGGATTACTGGACATGCATCCTCCACCCTGAGCAGCTTCCCGGGACGTGCCTGAAGTTACCACCAGTAAAAGGTACAGAAAGAGACTGTCTTGTGTGTGTCTGGATTATTGCCTCTGCACCTTTACACCGCCATATACCTGAGGGATCAGTCTCACCTGTGGGAGACTTAACACCTTGCTGCCCCCAAACCATCAGAGGATTTACCCTGCAGAGCTGGTCACCCTGACCAGGAACCACAGGTGGCGTCACGAACATTCTATCATCCCCTGTAAATATCCCCCTTTAGTGAGCGCCCAGGGAAAAGGACCGAGTCGTGCTACCCGTGACATCCCCCAGTGAAGTGAATGGGCTCGGTGCCGAGTACCCCAAAGCCCTGGCTGTGCGACTCATATACATACAGGCAATTGAAACAAGGTCTATAACCATGGGCTTGTAAGGCTGGTACTGAGGAGAGAGCAGAGCCCATGGGGGACTATAAACCCTGATGGTCTCCTGACCCCTGGGCTACAATGGGATTCTCATCTAGACTCTTCTCAGATATCCCTAGGATAGGTATAGGTTATAACTGGGGTCTTTACTTAGGAGTGGTGTGGTATGGGGTTTGTATTTACCAGCAGCCTGATCTGGGGTCTGTATTTATGGGCTAGCTTGGTCTGTGGTCTGTATTTTGGGGATAGTCTGGAGTTTGCATTTAAAGAATAATCTAGCCTAACTTCTATATTAAGGGGTAGTTTGGTCTTGGGGCTATATTTAGGGGTAATCTTTGGTGGGGTCTGTATTAAAAGGGTTATCCCCAGTGATTCTACATTTATCATTTGTGGTTGACAGGTGATAAATGCATTATTTGGGATAACTGCATGAAGTCCGGAGGGCTCTTTAGGGAGTCTCTGGTCTGGGGTCTGTATGAGCGGATGTAGATTTATATTAGAATTTACACCAATATCTGACTTATTGATAATAAATGTGTTGGGCTGTTGTTGGCTCCGCCCTCTCGGTCTTTACCCCACCCACAATTGAAAGGCCGCAAATGGAGCAAAAATTTTCAATTTACCCAACTCAAGTGACGCAAAACCATTGAAGAATTACTCCCTTTATGATCTATATGTTACAATTCTCAGCATCTTTCTGTCAGTGACTGGAAACATCATCTTTATCATTTCCTTTCAGATTCTGGAAACCCATCCTGACTTCATACTTCTCGCACCTGAAGTCTTGTTACAATGTGCAGACAATCCTGGTGTGAAGTCTCTCTCCTGGATGACCGTAGTGATACATAGTCCGGTCTCCGGTTGGAGATTTGTTTACTGTAATTTCTGGGAATAACTCGGCTGCACTTCACAAGGAGAGTTGTCGGTAGTGAGTGGCGACTCTTCAGCCTGAGTGCCTCCTCCTGCTGTGTAATTCTCCGGATGTATAACCTGGTATTCACTGTGACAATTGGAAAGTAACAAGATGTTAACTGATGAGTTGCCACCACTGCCTCCGCGAATACCACCACCACCTTCACCAACACCACCACTGCCTCCATGAATACCAACACCTTCACCAACATCACCACTGCCTCCATGAATACCACCACCTTCACCAACACCACCACTGCCTCCGCGAATACCATCACCCTCATCAACACCACCACTGCCTCCGAATACCACCAACACCTTCACCAACACCACCACTGCCTCCGCGAATACCACCACGCCCTTCACCAACACCACTACTGCCTCCTCGAATATCATCACCATCTTCACCAACATCACCACTGCCTCCACGAATACCACCACCTTCACCAACATCACCACTGCCTCCACAAATACCAACACCTTCACCAACATAACCACTCCCTCCACGAATACCACCACCTTCACCAACATCACCACTGCCTCCACGAATACCACTACCTTCACCAACATCACCACTGCCTCCACGAAGACCACCACCTTCACCAACATCACCACTGCCTCCACAAACACCACCACTTTCACCACCACCAACAGTGACCCCTCGAATATCATCACCACCTTCACCAACACCACTACTGCCTCCGTGAATACCACCACTACCCTCACCAACACCACCACTACCTCTGCAAATAGCACTATCACCTTCACCAACACCACCAATGCCTCCACGAATACCACCACAACCCTCATCAACACTACCACTCCTCTGCGAATACCATCACCCTCATCAACACCACCACTGCCTCCACAAATAACACCTTCACCAACACCACCACTGCCTCCATGAATACCACCACCTTCACCAACATCACCACCACTGCCTCCACAAACACCACCACCTTCACCACCACCACCACTGACCCCTAGAATATCATCACCACCTTCACCAACACCACTACTGCCTCCATGAATGCCACGACCCTCACCAACACCACCACTGCCTATGCGAATACTACCACCCTCACCAACACCATCTGTGCCTCTGTGAATTTATAGGTTTTAATTTAATTACATAGGTAAAACAAAAAGATAGCTGTTTATACGTTTCCGTGAACACCAATGATCTGGTTTCATCTGTCCACAGAATGTTCTTCCAGAACTGTGCTGACTTTTTTAGATGTTTTTTATACTTTTTATTCTTGATGCTTATGAGTGACTTGCACCATGCAGTGAACCCTCTGTATTTACTTTCATGCAGTCTTCTCTTTATGGTAGATTTGATATTGATGCGCCTACCTCCTGGAGAGTGTTGTTCACTTGGTTGGCTGTTGTGAAGGGGTTTCTCTTCACCATGCAGAGTATTCTGCGATCATCCACCACTGTTGTCTTCCGTGGGCGCCCAGGTCTTTTTGCATTGATGAGTTCACCAGTGCTTTCTTTCTTTCTCAGGATGTACCAAACTGTAGATTTTGCCACTCCTAATGTTGTAGCAATTTCTCGGATGGGTTTTTTCTGTGTTTGCAGCTTAAGGATGGCTTGTTTCACCAGCATGGAGTGCTCTTTGACCGCATGTTTCCTTCACAGCAAAACCTTCCAAATGCAAACACCACACCTCAAATCAACTCCAGCCCTTTTATCTGCTTAATTGAGAATGACATAACAAAGGGATTGCCCACACCTGTCCATGAAATAGCCTTGGAGTCAATTGTCCAATTACTTTTGGTCCCTTTAAAAACAGGGTGGCACATGTTAAGGAGCTGAAACTCCTAAACCCTTCATCCAATTTTAATGTGGATACCCTCAAATGAAAGCTGAAAGTCTGAACTTCAACTGCATCTGAATTGTTTTATTTAAAATTCATTGTGGTAATGTCTAGAATCAAAATTACATAAATGTTGTCTCTGTCCAAATATATATGGACCTAACTGTATATATATATATTTATATTTATCTACTTACATGTCTTGAGAGACCGCTTATAAAGGAAGTAGTACCACACCATTTTCTAATATGGACCCGTAGAAGCGTTGTGGAGGCGTGAAACAGACGTTGTCTATTTTTTCTCCGCATGTACACCCTGCATACCGCATGCATGTCCCATACTCGTAATAAAGGACTTTTAAGCAAGAACATGGCGAGTGGTGCTTTTCTGTTTTCTACACGTGTAACTGTCTCCGCGAATATCACCTCCTCCTTCACCAATAACGTCTCTGCCGCCAACACTACCACTGCCTCTGCCAATACCATCTCTGCCTACACCACCGCCTCCATGAACACTACCACAGACTCCGCCAATATCACTACTGTTTCACCATTACCATTACCATGCCCACCAATACAATCACTGCCTCCGCGAATACTACCACCAATAACATCTCTGCTTCACCGATATCATCTCTGCCTCCACCAATACCATCACCAACGCCGGCAACACCATCATTGCCTCGACCAATATCTACACTGCTTCACCATTACCATCACCGTGTCCACCAATACATTCATTGCCTCTGCCAGTATCACCACCGCTTTTGCCATTACCACCACTGCCTCCACCAATTTCATAATGAAATCCACTAATGCCACTACTGACTCCGTTATAACCACCGCTGTCTCCACCAATACCACCACTATCTCCACTAATACCACAGCTATCTCCACCAATGCCATCAGTTTCCACCAATACCACCACTGTTTCCACCTATACCACCACTGCCTCCACCAATAGCACCACTGTCTCCACCAATACCACTGCTATATCCACCAATACCACCGCTATCTCCACCAATACCACCACTGTCACCACCAATACCCACATATCTCCACTAATACCACCGCTATCTCCATCAATACCATCAGTTTCCACCAATACCACCACTGTCTCCACCAATACCACCGCTATATCCACCATTACCACCGCTATCTCACCAATACCACCACTGTCTACACCACTACCACCACTATCTCCACTAATACCACAGCTATCTTCACCAATACCATCAGTTTCCACCAATACCACCACTGTTTCCACCAATACCCACTGCCTCCACCAATACCACCGCTATATCCACCAATACCACCGCTATCTCCAATACCACCACCGTCTCCACCAATACCACCACTATCTCAACTAATACCACCGCTATCTCACCAATGCCAGCAGTTTCCACCAATACCACCACTGTCTCCACCAATACCACCACTGTCTCCGCCAATACCACCACTGCCTCCACCAATACCACCATTGCCTCCACCAATACCACCACTGTCTCCACTAATATCACCACTCTCTCCATCAATACCACCAGTTTCCACCAATACCACCACTGTCTCCACCAATACCACCACTGCTCCACTAATACCACCGCTATCTCCACCAATACCACAGTTTCCACCAATACCACCACTGTCTCCACCAATACCACCACTGTCTCCACCAATACCACCGCTATGTCCACCAATACCACCACTGTCTCCACCAATACCACCACTGTCTCCGCCAATACCACCACTGCCTCCACCAATACCACCATTGCCTCCACCAATACCACCACTGTCTCCACTAATATCACCACTCTCTCCATCAATACCACCAGTTTCCACCAATACCACTGCTATCTCCACCAATACCACCACTGTCTCCACTAATACCACCGCTATCTCCACCAACACCACCAGTTTCCACCAATACCACCAAAGTCTCCACCAATACCACCACTGTCTCCACTAATACCACCGCCATCTCCACCAATACCACCAGTTTCCACCAATACCACCACTGTCTCCACCAATACCACCACTGTCTCCACCAATACCACTGCTATGTCCACCAATACCACCACTGTCTCCACCAATACCACCACCGTCTCCACCAATACCACCAGTTTCCACCAATACCACCACTGTCTCCACCAATACCACTGCTATGTCCACCAATACCACCACTGTCTCCACCAATACCACCACTGTCTCCACTAATACCACCGTCATCTGCACCAATACCACCACTGTCTCCACCAATACCACCACTGTCTCCACCAATACCACCGCTATTGTCCACCAATACCACCACTGTCTCCACCAATAACACCACCATCTCCACCAATACCACCGCTATGTCCACCAATACCACCACTGTCTCCACCAATACCACCACTGTCTCCACCAATACCACAGCTATGTCCACCAATACCACCACTTTCTCCATCAATACCACCATTATCTCCACTAATACCACCGCTATATCCACCAATACCACCGCTATCTCCACCAATACCACCAGTTTCCACCAATACCACCACTGTCTCCACCAATACCACCACTGCCTCCACCAATACCACCACTGTCTCCACCAATACCACCGCTATGTCTACCAATAGCACCACTATCACCACCAATACCACTACTGTCTCCACCAATACCACCACTGTATCCACCAATACCACCACTATCTCCACCAATACCACCACTATATCCACCAATACCACCGCTATCTCCACCAATACCACCACTGTCTCCACCAATGCCACCACTGTCTCCACCAATACCACCACTGTCTCCACCAATACCACCACTGTCTCCACCAATACCACCGCTATGTCTACCAATAGCACCACTATCTCCACCAATACCACCACTATATCCACCAATACCACCGCTATCTCCACCAATACCACCATTGTCTCCACCAATGCCACCACTGTCTCCACCAATACCACCACTGTCTCCACCAATACCACCGCTATCTCCACCAATACCACCACTGTCTCCACCATTTCCACCACTGTCTCCACCAATACACCACTGTCTCCACCAATACCACCACTGTCTCCACCAATACCACCACTATGTCTACCAATAGCACCACTATCTCCACCAATACCACCACTATATCCACCAATACCACCGCTATCTCCACCAATACCACCACTGTCTCCACCAATGCCACCACTGTCTCCACCAATACCACCACTGTCTCCACCAATACCACCGCTATGTCTACCAATAGCACCACTATCTCCACCAATACCACCACTATATCCACCAATACCACCGCTATCTCCACCAATACCACCACTGTCTCCACCAATGCCACCACTGTCTCCACCAATGCCACCACTGTCTCCACCAATACCACCACTGTCTCCACCAATACCACCGCTATCTCCACCAATACCACCGCTATCTCCACCAATACCACCGCTATGTCTACCAATAGCACCACTATCTCCACCAATACCACCGCTATCTCCACCAATACCACCACTGTCTCCACCAATGCCACCACTGTCTCCACCAATGCCACCACTGTCTCCACCAATACCACCACTGTCTCCACCAATACCACCGTTTATCTCCACCAATACCACCGCTATGTCTACCAATAGCACCACTATCTCCACCAATACCACCACTATATCCACCAATACCACCGCTATCTCCACCAATACCACCACTGTCTCCACCAATGCCACCACTGTCTCCACCAATGCCACCACTGTCTCCACCAATACCACCACTGTCTCCACCAATACCACCGCTATCTCCACCAATGCCACCACTGTCTCCACCAATACCACCACTGTCTCCACCAATACCACCGCTATCTCCACCAATACCACCGCTATGTCTACCAATAGCACCACTATCTCCACCAATACCACCACTATATCCACCAATACCACCGCTATCTCCACCAATACCACCACTGTCTCCACCAATGCCACCACTGTCTCCACCAATGCCACCACTGTCTCCACCAATACCACCACTGTCTCCACCAATACCACCGCTATCTCCACCAATGCCACCACTGTCTCCACCAATACCACCACTGTCTCCACCAATACCACCGCTATCTCCACCAATACCACCGCTATGTCTACCAATAGCACCACTATCTCCACCAATACCACCACTATATCCACCAATACCACCGCTATCTCCATCCAATACCCACCACTGTCTCCACCAATGCCACCACTGTCTCCACAAATGCTTCCACTTACAATACCACCGACACCATTGGGTTTAGCCTGTAATTTCCCGCTATGGGCTGCTATTTACTATTCTGTTACAGGAGACAAAACTTAGAAGGAGTCAATCACCCCCAAAAGTAAAAATAAGTCAATTAGCCATTCATACAGGGGACTTCGTGACTTGTACTGAAGATTTTACATATTGAGATTTATATAAAGTTTTATTAATTTGTAAATGAGGGGGCTTTGGTGCTCCCATGGTGTGGCCGAGGATTCAGTGCTCAGTCTATCCCCCTCAGCTGCCATCCTTCTCTCCTCCCCTTATGGTCAGTGATATCACTCGCTTTGTAAGGCAGCCTGATCACTGCAGGGGCTGAGAGCAGACACAGAGTAAATGTATGAAGGTGCATTATTCATCCCTCTTCGGTGCACAAAGGATCACAAAACACCAGGCGTCCGATGCTGACAGGAGAGAGAAATGAGAACGTGCATGCAGTCTCCAAAGAGAGTGCTGTCAATCACCATAAGGGAAGGTGCTGAGGATGGTAACAGAGGGGCAGAATGGTGCAGCTTCAGTGATACACCAAAGACCCCTCATTGTGTAAAATGTAATAAGTCAATCCTTATGTAATAAGTGTAATCCTTTATGGGCCCAGTCCCTTCTATGAATGTAGAAATGGATCCATGTGATCTTAGACTCCCTCTAAGGCTTCTGACGTACGAGCACTATGTACGGTAGTGTGAGTGCGCTACCATCACCAATCTGCGTTATCCGCCTCTTCTCACTCACGTGACATCTATTCTGACCTCCAGATCACACAAAGACCCCAGTGTCATTCAGAGCATCGGCATAAAAGTCACATGGCACAGAAGAGGATGGACGCGGCACTGGAAGACCACATATCACGTATACAGGGAAAGGCAATTTATAGGGGAGGTTTTTTTCTTTAACGAAACCCTCCCATCAAAGTTTTTATCCTCTTAGTATATCGCAGTTATCATATTATACAGCACTGAGCACATACAATTGCTCATTTTCCCTTTCTACCCAGTTAATTCTTCTCTTTTCTCTGCTCTATGTAGAAACAGGAAGTCTCTTGTCCCTGCATTTATCATTCCCCTCTTCACCTCCTGACCCAGCTGCTCCCTCCTCCCCCTGTCAGCGACTTTTGCAGTTAGCGTCGGACTGGAACACCTTGGGCCCACCAGAGAAAATCATTCTTGGGGCCCACTATGTAGCTACATAGAAATAAATACAAGACCACCAATTGTGCAGTAAAACACACTAATATCAGGGTATAATATAAGATAGTACATGTCTTAATTATGTAGCAGGAGTTGGGGTAGCCTCCCTCATAGATTATAAAGCAGCCCCCTCATAGGGGATAATGCTGCCCCCCCTCTTAGAGGATAATGCTGCCCCCCCTCATAGGGTATAATGCTAGATAGATAGATAGATAGATAGATAGATAGATAGATAGATAGATAGATAGATAAATAATAGATAGATAATAGATAGATACCATATATACTCGAGTATAAGCTGACCCCCCTAATTTTGCCACAAAAAACTGGGAAAACGTATCGACTCGAGTGTAAGCCTAGGGTGGAAAATGAGATTATGCCCCATATGCTGCCCCATGTATTATGCCCCACAAGATGCTCCATAGATTGTGCCCCCATAGATGCTCCTTAGATTATGCCCCCATAAATGCTCCTTAGATTATGCCCCATAGAAGCTCCATAGATTGTGCTCCCATAGATTATGAACTAGATGCTCCATAGATAGCCCTAGATGCTCCATAGATTATGCCCCCATAGAAGCTCCATAGATTATGCCCCCATAAATGCTCCTTAGATTATGCCCCCATAGATGCTCCATAGATTATGCCCCCATAGATGCTCCATAGATTATGCCCCCATAGAAGCTCCATAGATTATGCCCCCATAGAAGTTCCATAGATTGTGCCCCCATAAATGCTCCTTACATTATGCCCCCATAGATTATGCCCCTATAGATGCTCCATAGATTGTGCCCCCATAGATACTCCATAGATTATGCCCCCATAGATGCTCCATAGATTATGCCCCCATAGAAGCTCCATAGATTATGCCCCCATAGAAGCTCATAGATATGCCCCCATAATGCTCCTTAGATTATGCCCCCATAGATGCTCCATAGATTATGCCCCCATAGAAGCCCATAGATTATGCCCCCATAGATGCTCCATAGATTATGCCCCCATAGATGCTCCACAGATTATGCCCCCATAGATTATGCCCCATAAATGCTCCAGATTATGCCCCCATAGATTATGCCCCCATAGATGCTCCACAGATTATGCCCCCATAGATTATGCCCCCATAGATGCTCCGATATGCCCCCATAGATTATGCCCCCATAGATGCTCCAGATTATGCCCCATAGATTATTCCCCCATAGATTATGCCCCCATAGATGCTCCATAGATTATGCCCCCATAGATTATGCCCCATAGATGCTCCACAGATTATGCCCCCATAGATTATGCCCCATAAATGCTCCAGATTATGCCCATAGATTATGCCCCATAATGCTCCACAGATTATGCCCCCATAGATTATACCCCATAGATGCTCCACAGATTATGCCCCATAGATGCTGCATTGAATAGGCCCCTTTATGCTGCCGCAGCTGCTGCTGCTGCAAAAAAAAAGACATACTCACCTCTCGTCGCTGGGGGCCAGGTGCTGGTGTCCTGAGAAGGCGGGGACACCGGCGCGCTATGGGGGACAGGTGCCGGTGTCACCACTGGCTCAGGGCCCCGGCACCTGAGAGATTTACCTGTCACCCGCTCCAACCGCTGAGCGCCGCTGTCTTCGGTCCTCCGGCAGTGAATGCTCAGACGGGGCGCGGCGCTCACTAATGACGTCATCGCGCCCTCTGCCTGAACATCGCAGCAAGAGAGGACGCGAGGACGCAGCGGCGCTCAGCGGTTGGAGCGGGTGACAGGTAAGTAATGATATTCACTGCTTCCCACGCCCATGTGGGCGTGGGAAGCAGTGAACATTCATTTCTCTTTAGAAGCGGGGACAGGGGCTCCTGCCTCCTGTCACCCGCTGCTGCTCCGCTGGCACGGGGCCCCCATGGCAGCTGCGTGGTGTGCTGATATTAGCGACACGCCACCGGCTGGGGGCCCCTGGAGCAGCGGGGGCCCTAGGCAACTGGCCCCTGTATGCCAGCAGATGCCAGGGCCCACCGGAGAATCCTCTGGTTCTCCGGTGGGCCAGTCCGACCCTGTTTGCAGTGATGACTCATGACTCGTACAGGGAGAATTGGCTTCCTGTTTCTACATAGAGCAGAGAAAAAGAGAAGAATTAACTGGGTAGAAGAGAAAAAAAAGTAATTGTAAGTGCACAGTGCTATATAATATGGTGACTGCAATATATTAACAGAAGATAAAACTTTGATTTGAGGAGGAGAAAGAAGAGGAGGAGCAGGAGGAGGAGGAAGAGGAGTGATTCTTTAAGGAGAAACACTCCCTCCATCGCTATTCATGGTCTCCCTCCATCGCTATTCACGGACCATTGCACAGAATAGTGATGGTCAGTCCGGATATTTTGGATCTGAAACGGATCCCTAAAAATCTGTGATCATGAGCAGGAGAACACATAACTATGGTAAAATCTCCGCAGTTTGGTCGTGGGGCTCTGGACCCTTGGGCAGCCGAGCACCGTCATATTTCCCACAGTGAGGGCCATTCAGACACTACAAGTAGCTGCCACTCGGGTGCCCGCTCCCATCGTTCACAGAAGGGTCTCAGCTCTTTGTGGGGGATTGGTCAGGAATGAGCCATCATTAGCCGATCTTCCATGCATTTGTCTGGTACCAGGGCTGACTTTGGGCTGGTTACCTGATGCAGAACCTTCTATAACTATGAAGAGAACTGAGTGATACAATGTATCATTATCGGGGTCACGTGACTCCTCACATGAGGGGGGTGGGGGCTCTGACTGAACCTTCACCATAGATAATGGTAGAAATTACTTTAATATATTGTCGGAGTCATTGAATATCACAGCGCGGAGCAAAAGGTAAATGACTTCTGGCGTAGCGGCGCCGAGCAATCTAATCTGCAAGCCACGGTTTGTTTATCCAGATCCGATTGTTCTCTCTGCTTTACGTAGTGACCTTTAGCTATAATTTTCTTCCAGGGATGTGACTGGTGTAATTATTCTAATGTGAGAGCCCGGCCACCGCTCCCCAGAGCATCACTGACGGGGGATTAGTCACATACATAGAAGAGCTCACATACTTCTGAAAAGTTGGAAAGAAGAAAATTCCAAAGATGTTTTTTAATTGATCCTGTAATAGAAGGAGCTTATATAGAGCGTACTGAGAGTAGGAGGGGCTTGTGTAGAATGCTCTATAGCATGAATGGGAGGAGCTTATATAGAGCGTACTGAGAGTAGGAGGGGCTTGTGTAGAATGCTCTATAGCATGAATGGGAGGAGCTTATATAGAGCGTACTGAGAGTAGGAGGGGCTTGTGTAGAATGCTCTATAGCATGAATGGGAGGAGCTTATATAGAGCGTACTGAGAGTAGGAGGGGCTTGTGTAGAATGCTCTATAGCATGAATGGGAGGAGCTTATATAGAGCGTACTGAGAGTAGGAGGGGCTTGTGTAGAATGCTCTATAGCATGAATGGGAGGAGCTTATATAGAGCGTACTGAGAGTAGGAGGGGCTTGTGTAGAATGCTCTATAGCATGAATGGGAGGAGCTTATATAGAGCGTACTGAGAGTAGGAGGGGCTTGTGTAGAATGCTCTATAGCATGAATGGGAGGAGCTTATATAGAGCGTACTGAGAGTAGGAGGGGCTTGTCTAGAATGCTCTATAGCATGAATGGGAGGAGCTTATATAGAGCGTACTGAGAGTAGGAGGGGCTTGTGTAGAATGCTCTATAGCATGAATGGGAGGAGCTTATATAGAGCGTACTGAGAGTAGGAGGGGCTTGTGTAGAATGCTCTATAGCATGAATGGGAGGAGCTTATATAGAGCGTACTGAGAGTAGGAGGGGCTTGTGTAGAATGCTCTATAGCATGAATGGGAGGAGCTTATATAGAGCGTACTGAGAGTAGGAGGGGCTTGTGTAGAATGCTCTATAGCATGAATGGGAGGAGCTTATATAGAGCGTACTGAGAGTAGGAGGGGCTTGTGTAGAATGCTCTATAGCATGAATGGGAGGAGCTTATATAGAGCGTACTGAGAGTAGGAGGGGCTTGTGTAGAATGCTCTATAGCATGAATGGGAGGAGCTTATATAGAGCGTACTGAGAGTAGGAGGGGCTTGTGTAGAATGCTCTATAGCATGAATGGGAGGAGCTTATATAGAGCGTACTGAGAGTAGGAGGGGCTTGTGTAGAATGCTCTATAGCATGAATGGGAGGAGCTTATATAGAGCGTACTGAGAGTAGGAGGGGCTTGTGTAGAATGCTCTATAGCATGAATGGGAGGAGCTTATATAGAGCGTACTGAGAGTAGGAGGGGCTTGTTAGAATGCTCTATAGCATGAATGGGAGGAGCTTATATAGAGCGTACTGAGAGTAGGAGGGGCTTGTGTAGAATGCTCTATAGCATGAATGGGAGGAGCTTATATAGAGCGTACTGAGAGTAGGAGGGGCTTGTGTAGAATGCTCTATAGCATGAATGGGAGGAGCTTATATAGAGCGTACTGAGAGTAAGAGGGGCTTGTCTAGAATGCTCTATAGCATGAATGGGAGGAGCTTATATAGAGCGTACTGAGAGTAGGAGGGGCTTGTGTAGAATGCTCTATAGCATGAATGGGAGGAGCTTATATAGAGCGTACTGAGAGTAGGAGGGGCTTGTCTAGAATGCTCTATAGCATGAATGGGAGGAGCTTATATAGAGCGTACTGAGAGTAGGAGGGGCTTGTGTAGAATGCTCTATAGCATGAATGGGAGGAGCTTATATAGAGCGTACTGAGAGTAGGAGGGGCTTGTGTAGAATGCTCTATAGCATGAATGGGAGGAGCTTATATAGAGCGTACTGAGAGTAGGAGGGGCTTGTGTAGAATGCTCTATAGCATGAATGGGAGGAGCTTATATAGAGCGTACTGAGAGTAGGAGGGGCTTGTGTAGAATGCTCTATAGCATGAATGGGAGGAGCTTATATAGAGCATACTGAGAGTAGGAGGGGCTTGTCTAGAATGCTCTATAGCATGAATGGGAGGAGCTTATATAGAGCGTACTGAGAGTAGGAGGGGCTTGTGTAGAATGCTCTATAGCATGAATGGGAGGAGCTTATATAGAGCGTACTGAGAGTAGGAGGGGCTTGTGTAGAATGCTCTATAGCATGAATGGGAGGAGCTTATATAGAGCATACTGAGAGTAGGAGGGGCTTGTGTAGAATGCTCTATAGCATGAATGGGAGGAGCTTATATAGAGCGTACTGAGAGTAGGAGGGGCTTGTGTAGAATGCTCTATAGCATGAATGGGAGGAGCTTAAATAGAGCGTACTGAGAGTAGGAGGGGCTTGTGTAGAATGCTCTATAGCATGAATGGGAGGAGCTTATATAGAGCATACTGAGAGTAGGAGGGGCTTGTGTAGAATGCTCTATAGCATGAATGGGAGGAGCTTATATAGAGCTACTGAGAGTAGGAGGGGCTTGTGTAGAATGCTCTCTAGCATGAATGGGAGGAGCTTAATAGAGCATACTGAGAGTAGGAGGGGCTTGTGTAGAATGCTCTATAGCATGAATGGGAGGAGCTTAAATAGAGCGTACTGAGAGTAGGAGGGGCTTGTGTAGAATGCCCTAAGCATGAATGGGAGGAGCTTATATAGAGCATACTGAGAGTAGGAGGGGCTTGTGTGGAATGCTCTATACATGAATGGGAGGAGCTTATATAGAGCATACTGAGAGTAGGAGGGGCTTGTGTAGAATGCTCTATAGCATGAATGGGAGGAGCTTATATAGAGCGTACTGAGGAGTAGGAGGGGCTTGTGTAGAATGCCCTATGGCATGAATGGGAGGAGATTAGAGAGCACACTGAGGAGTAGGAGGGGGTTGTGCAGAATGCCCTATGACATGAATGGGAGGAGCTTAGAGAGTGCACTGTGGAGTAGGAGGGGCTTGGTAGAATGAGCTTTGATGAGAGGGAGGAGTTTGTTTAGCAATCACAATAATAGGAGTTGTAATCACTTCGGTGTCAGAATTATTTTTTCCCTGCACAGATCAGTAAGAGACTGTTAACAGAGCTTGATGAAGACTGTAGTCAGGCGGAGAGTTCTATTAAAGTGAAATAAATATTCACTGCTATCCACGCCCATGGGCGTAGGGAGAAGTGAATATTCATGTCTCTTTTGAGAGACCCCTTGACTCATGAACCCCAAAGCAGCTGCATGATGTGCCGCTATTAGCGACATGCCACTGGCTGGGGGACCCTAGGCAGGTGCCTGCCCTCGATGCCGGCAGATGTTAGCCATTGTGGGCCCACCGGAGAATCCTCCTGATCTTCGGTGGGCCAGTCCGACCCAGATAGTGAGGAATACAATTGTGAGAGAGGATGCCACGGGCCCCTTACTCCACCACTCAGCGTGTGTGACTGAGACAGCAGATGTGATGACATCACTACATTGTGTATTATTAACCCCTTCATGACCCAGCCTATTTTGACCTAAAGACCTTGCCATTTTTTGCAATTCTGACCAGTGTCCCTTTATGAGGTAATAACTCAGGAACGCTTCAACGGATCCTAGTGATTCTGAGACTGTTTTTTCGTGGCATATTGGGCTTCATGTTAGTGGTAAATTTCGGTCGATAATTTTTGCGTTTATTTGTGAAAAAAATGAAAATTTTGAAAATTTTGTAATTTTCAAATTTTTAATTTTTATTCTGTTAAACCAGAGAGTTATGTGACACAAAATAGTTAATAAATAACATTTCCCACATGTCTACTTTACATCAGCACAATTTTGGGAACAACATTTTTTTTGTTAGGAAGTTATAAGGGTTAAAATTTGACCAGCAATTTCTCATTTTTACAGCAAAATTTACAAAACCATTTTTTTTAGGGACCACCTCACATTTGAAGTCACTTTGAGGGGTCTATATGGCAGAAAATACCCAAAAGTGACACCATTATAAAACCTGCACCCCTCAAGCTACTCAAAACTACATTCAAGAAGATTATTAACCCTTCAGGTGCTTCACAGGAACTAAAGCAACGTGGAAGGAAAAAATGGACATTTTAATTTTTCCAACAAAAATTTTCTTTTAGCATCAATTTTTCATTTTTACATGGGCAACAGGATAAAATGGATCCTAAAATTTGTTGGGCAATTTCTCCTGAGTACACAGATACCTCATATGTGGTCATAAACCACTGTTGGGCGCACGGCAGGGCTCAGAAGGGAAGGAGCGCCATTTGACTTTTTGAATGGAAAATATGCTGGAATATTTAGCGGTTGCCATGTCGCATTTGGAGAGTCCCTGTGTGCCTAAACATTGAAGCTCCCCCACAAGTGAACCCATTTTGGAAACTAGACCCCCTAAGGAACTTATCTAGATGCATAGTGAGCACTTTGAACCCCCAGGTGCTTCACAAATTGATCCGAAAAAAAAAAAAAGTACTTTTTTTTCACAAAAATTTTCTTTTAGCCTCAGTTTTTTCATTTTCACATGGGTAACAGTATAAATTGGATCCTAAAATTTGTTGGGCAATTTCTCCTGAGTACACAGATACCTCATATGTGGTCATAAACCACTGTTTGGGCGCACGGCAGGGCTCAGAAGGGAAGGAGCACCATTTGACTTTTTGAATGGAAAATATGCTGGAATATTTAGCGGTTGCCATGTCACATTTGGAGAGTCCCTGTGTGCCTAAACATTTGAGCTACCCCACAAGTGACCTCATTTTGGAAACTAGACCCCATAAGGAACTTATCTAGATGCATAGTGAGCACTTTGAATCCCCAGGTGCTTCACGAATTGATCCGTAAAAAAAAGAAAGTACTTTTTTTTCACAAAAATTTTCTTTTAGCCTCAGTTTTTTCATTTTCACATGGGCAACAGTATAAATTGGATCCTAAAATTTGTTAGGCAATTTCTCCTGAGTACACAGATACCTCATATGTGGTCATAAACCACTGTTTGGCGCACGGCAGGGCTCAGAAGGGAAGGAACGCCATTTGACTTTTTGAATGGAAAATTAGCTCCAATCGTTAGCGGACACCATGTCGTGTTTGGAGAGCCCCTGTGTGCCTAAAGTTTAGAGCTCCCCCACAAATGACCACATTTTGGAAACTAGACCCCCTAAGGAACTTATCTAGATGCAAAGTGAGCACTTTGAACCCCCAGGTGCTTCACAGAAGTTTATAACGCAGAGCCGTGAAAATAAAAAATCATTTTTTTTTCTCAAACAATGATTTTTTAGCCCACTATTTTTTATTTTCACAATGGTTACAGGAGAAATTGGACCCCAAAAGTTGTTGTCCAGTTTGTCCTGAGTACGCTAGTACCCCATATGTGGGGGGAACCATTGTTTGGGCACACGTCAGGGCTCGGAAGGGATGTAGTGACGCTTTGAAATGCCGACTTGATGGAATAGTCTGCGGGCATCTTGTTACGTTTGCAGAGCCCCTGATGTGCCTAAACAGTAGAAACCCCCACAAGTGACCCCATTTTGTAAACTAGACCCCCAAAGGAACTTATCCAGATGTGTGGTGAGCACCTTGAACCCCCAAGTGCTTCACAGAAGTTTATAATGCAGAGCCGTGAAAATAAAAAAATCATTTTTATCCTCAAAAACTGATTTTTTTAACCCGCAATTTTTTATTTTCACAAGGGTAACAGGAGAAATTGGACCACAAAAGTTGTTGTACAGTTTGTCCTGAGTACACTGGTACCCCATATGTGGGTGGAAACCACTGTTCGGGCACACGTTGGGGCTCAGAAGGGAAGTAGTAACGTTTTGAAATGCCGACTTTTGATGGACTGTGTCTGATGTGAGCCTAAACAGTAGAAACTCCCCACAAGTGATACCATTTTGGAAACTAGACCCCGCAAAGAACTTATCTAGATGTGTGGTGAGCACTTTGAACCCCCAAGGGCTACACAGCAGTTTATAACGCCCGGGCATGAAAATAAAAAAATCATATTTCTCCCATAATCAGGATATTTTAGTCCCCAATTTTTTATTTTCCCAAGGGTAACAGGAGAAATTAGACCCCAAAAGTTGTTGTCCAATTTGTGCCTGAGTACGCTGATACCTCATATGTGGGAGAAAACTACTGTATGGGCGCACGTCGGGGCTCGGAAGGGAAGTAGTGACGTTTTGAAATGCCCACTTGATAGAATGGTCTGCGGGCGTCATGTTACGTTTGCAGAGCCCCTGATGTGCCTAAACTGTAGAAACTCCCCACAAGTGACCCCATTTTGGAAACTAGACCCCGCAAATAACTTATCTAGATGTGTAGTGAGCACTTTGAACCTCCAAGGGCTACACAGAAGTTTATAACGCCCGGGCATGAAAATAAAAAAATCATATTTTTTCCACAAACATGATCTTTAGTCCCCAATTTTTTTATTTTCCCAATGTTAACAGGAGAAATTAGACCCCAAAGTTGTTGTGCAATTTTTCCAGAGTACGCTGATACCCCATATGTGGGGGTAAACCACTGTTTGGGCATACGTCGGGGCTTGGAATAAAGGGAGCACTGTTTGACTTTTTGAACGCAAATTTGCAGGAATCAATGGTGGCGCCATGTCGCGTATGGAGACGCCCTGATGTGCCTAAATAGTGGAAACCCCTCAATTTAACTCCAACCCTAACCCCAACACAACCCTAACCCCAACCCTAACCCCTACACACCCCTAACCCTAATACAAACCCTAACCATAACCCTAACCCCAACACACCCCTAACCCTAATCCCAACTCTAACCATAAACCTAACCACAAGCCTAACCCTAATCCCAACCCTAACCCCAAAACACCCCTAACACTTATCCTAACTCTAACCCTAACCACAAACCTAACCCTAATCCCAACCCTAACCCTAATTCCAACCCTAACCCAAATTCCAACCCTAACCCAAATTCTAACCGTAACCCAAATTCTAACCGTAAACCTAATTCTAACCCTAACCCTAAGGCTGGGTTCATATTGCGTTTTACCAGCCCGTTCAACACGTAGTGTTGACGGGCTGGTAACGGTATAGCATAATGCGATCGCGTTATGCTATACCCGCTAGCGCAGATGAATCATCAGATGATTCATCTGTGCTAGCGGTGACGGAGCCCAGACGCTGCAGCCCTTGTCCGAGGCTCCGTCACTGAATGACGGCACGTCGCGAACGCATGCCGCTTTACGGCATGCGTTGCGATGCGCACACAAATGGGGTAAATGGCAGCGTTAACGGACTGCGTTACACCGCGTTATACCGCGGTGAAACGCAGTCCATCTAACGGACTGCCATAATGCAATATGAACCCAGTGCACACGTTGCGGATTCACTTGCGGATTTTTCTAAAATCCGCAGGTAAAATGACCTGCCTTTTACCTGCGAATTTAGCGCGGATTTGCTGCGGTTTTTCCCTGCGGTTTTACAACTATAATGGAATAGGTGGAAAACCGCTGCGGAATCCGCACAAAGAATTGACATGCTGCGATTTAAAACCGCAGCAAATCCGCGCTGAAAAATCCGCAGCATGTGCACAGCGGTTTTTTTTTTTACCATTTATTTGCATTGTACTGTACATGGTTTCTGGATCTGCTGTGGATCCGCAGCGCCAAATCCGCTGCCGATCCGCAGCAAAATCTCCGCTGCGGATCAGCAGCAAAATCCGCTGCGGATCAGCAGCGAAATCAGCTGCGGATCAGCAGCGAAATCCGCTGCGGATACGCAGCAAAATCCGCTGTCGAAATCACCAGCAAAATCAGCTGCGGATACGCAGCAAAATCCGGTGCTGATTAGCAGCGAAATCCGCTGCGGATCCCCAGCGAAATCCGATGCGGATACGCAGCGAAATCCCTGTGGATCAGCAGCGAAATCCGCTGCGGATACGCAGCGAAATCCTCTGCGGATCAGCAGCGAAATCCGCAACGTGTGGACAGGGCCTAAAAGGAAAAAAAAAAATTATTTATTTTATTTTTTGTCCCTACCTATGATAGGGGGGGTTCATTTACTTTTAATTTGATCACTGTGAGAGTTTATCACAGTGATCAAAATAAATTGTACTTTGAAAGGCGCACTTGTGCATGCGCCCGCCATTTTCCAAGATGGCAGCGCCCATGAAGAGTCCCGGGCGGACGCCGGGACGGATCAAGAGGCCACAGAAGACCGGAGGAAGTGAGGATAGGCGTGGGGGGTGATCGGAGGGCGGGGGGGGGAGCGGAGCACACCGGAGGGGAGAGGATCGGAGCGGCCAGCAGATGATAGTAACGGCGGTGACCGTTCGCCGCCATGAATCGGCGGCGGCGGCCGATCACCACCGTTACTCGGTGTGGGGAGGGTGGGAACACAGTGTCCAGCCATGGCCGATGCTATTGCAGCATCGGCCATGGCTGGATTGTAATATTTCACCACTTTTCAGTGGTGAAATATTACTAATCGCTCTGATTGGCTGTTTCACTTTTAACACCCAATCAGAGCGATCGTAACCACGTGGGGGTTAAGCCACCCTCACTGCGGTGATGCGCAAGGGGTCCTGTGCCTGCAGGTCGAGTGACCTTTCAGTGATTTCGGTCACCCGACCCGCAGGAACATGATTTATAGCATGACGCCTACGTTGGCGTCATGGGTCGGGATGGCACAGGTTTTCATGACGCCAACGTAGGCGTCATGGGTCGGGAAGGGGTTAATATTGAGCAGAATTAATTTCAGCCTGTTCGGCCTCCACAACATTCACAGTCTCTCATGAGGCCCCTGAGGCTTCGGTCCCACAATCTGCAGAGTGTATGTTTGCTGTGTCCAAAGTGCCGCCATCAATTCATCATCTTTCCCCATCTCACTCTACCCCCCACCAGACCTGTCCATCAACATCAATGGCTGCTCACTTTCCCCAGTCCCGCACGCTCGGTGCCTTGGGGTGATCCTCGACTCTGCTATCTCTTTCAAGCCACATGTCCAAACCCTTGCCTCCTCCTGCCGTCTCAAACTCAAAAATATTTCCTGGATCCGTGCATTCCTCGACCATGAAACTACAAAAACACTAGTGCACGCCCTTATCATCTCCCGCCTCGACTACTGCAACCTCCTACTCTCTTGCCTCCCCTCTAGCACTCTGGCACCACTCCAGTCCATCCTACATTCTGCTGCCCGACTAATCCACCTGTCTCCCCGCTATTCCCCAGCCTCTCCCCTATGCCAAGCCCTTCACTGGCTTCCTATCATCCAGAGGCTCCAGTTCAAAACCCTAACTATGACATACAAAGACATCCACAACCTGTGTCCTCCATAGATCTGTGACATGGTCTCCCGGTACATACCCACACGCAACCTTCGATCCTCTCAAGATCTCCTCCTCTACTCCCCTCTTATCTCTTCTTCCCACACCCGCATACAAGACTTCTCCCGTGCCTCTCCCATACTCTGGAACTCTCTACCCAACACATCAGACTCGCGCCTACCATGGAAACCTTCAAAAAGAACCTGAAGACCCACCTCTTCTGACAAGCCTACAACGTGCAGTGATCATCAGTCTACTGAACCACCGCATGACCAGCTCTACCCTCTCCTAGTGTATCCTCACCCATCCCTGTAGATTGTGAGCCCTCGCGGGCAGAGTCCTCTCTCCCCCTGTAGACTGTGAGCCCTCGCGGGCAGGGTCCTCTCTCCTTCTGTACTTGTGTGTGCCTTGTATTGCTCACGTTTACTGTACTTGTCTATATTCGCGCCTCTTCACATGTAAAGCGCCATGGAATAAATGGCGCTATAAAAATGTATAATAATAATAATAATCTATTGAGCGCAGATGAATCCTCTGTGTTCACCGAACCGCGCAGATTTACCGCGTCCAATACATTCTATTGATACATTTCTGCTGCGGAGACGAGCGTCTCTGCAAGAGGAATTGATAAGCTGCAGTCCTGAAAGACGCTCCGCATGTCCGTGTGCTCGGGTGTCGGCAGGTGCACACAGTCACATAAGGGACATGGGATTTCTAGACTTCCCATCCACTATGCTGTAACAGCTGGACGCTGCGGGTTTGGTGCTGCAGAAATACACAGCGTCAAACCCTCAGCAATTACTGAGGGCAATTATTGTTGGTGGGCACGTACCCTAAGGAATATTAATTGCCCACGCCTGTTCTAGACAGATTTTTTATTTAAAAACATTTATTTTCAAAATTCTTAAAAAGGGGGGAAGTCTTGTAACATGTATTGTAGGAAAAGAGGGCGGAGCATGTGCTATAGAAGGAGTGTGGGAGGAGCCTTGTAACGTACTGTAGGAAAAATGGGAGGAGCCTGTGCTATAAGATGAATGTGGGAGGAGTTTTGTGGCATGTGCTGCAGTAAAAGAGGGAGGAGATTGAGCTATAAGAGGAGTGTGGGAGGAGCTTTGTAGCATGTACTGTAGGAAAAGAGGGAGGAACTTGTGCTATAAGAGGAGTGTGAGAGGAGCCTGTGCTATAGAAGGAGTGTGGGAGGAGCCTGTGCTATAGAAGGAGTGTGGGAGGAGCCTGTCTATAGAAGGAGTGTGGGAGGAGCCTGTACTATAAAAGGAGTGTGGGAGGAGCCTGTGCTATAGGAGTGTGGAAGGAGCCTGTCTATTCTATAGAAGTAGTGTGGGAGGAGCCTGTGCTATAGAAGGAGTGTGGGAGGAGCCTGTGCTATAGGAGTGTGGGAGGAGCCTGTGTTATAGGAGTGTAGGAGGAGAGGAGCCTGTGCTATAGAAGGGGTGTGGGAGGAGAATGTGTTATGGAAGGAGTGTGGGAGGAGCCTGTGCTGTAGAAGGAGTGTGGGAGGAGCCTGTGCTATAGGAGTGTGTGAGGAGCCTGTTCTACAGAAGGAGTGTGGGAGGAGCCCATGCGTATTTTGGACTGTAGGGAATCGTGGAGACTCCCCAGGAGGTGCAGTTTCCTCCTTATTGGTTTTCATTCTGCTTTCCCAGACACAGATATAAATAATGGTTGTGCGTGTGAGAACGTGTCGCAGAGGGTGGAGCTGAGCCCGGCGCTGGAGGTTTCTGATATTTCCCACTTATTAACATGAAAGTTTCTTGTACACAGAGAATATCTGATGCATTTGATGAGGATGAGTCATTGTCTGAACATTCTGTCCACGCAGGATCCAGAGGAGAAGATCCCACAAGGACGTCCGGGACGCGGTGACATATTGCAGCCTCGACAGGGAGGATGGTGATAAATCCAGATGTCGTCTCATCGGCTTCTGCCCATTAAGTGGCTTCACTTTACATTCTGTCTATGACGTCTCAGGCGACGCGAGGGGCGAGCAGAACATTATATCCAATGACGAATCTCATTTATTCAGATGACTGGTGAATCATGTAACTCGGCCACCGGCCGGAGGTCTCACCGAGGACAGAGAAGTGGCCGGGAACGATGTCAGAGTGGGGGAATAACCCAGCGTCACAATCACGGACCCCCATAATATTACACTGAATCATCTCTGAATACAAAATATATCAATTTCTTAAAGGGATTTTCTGGCTCTTAGAATAGATTATCAATATCAGATTGCTGGGGATCCAACACCCGGCACCCCCACTGATCATCTGTCTGCAGACCCCGTGACAGCCGCATGTACGCAATGTACGGTGTGGGACAGCACAACTCCGTACATGGTGTAGTGGCCATTCCGGTACTGCAGCTCTGCTCCTATTGAATTGAATATGACCTGAGCTGCAATACAAAGAATGGCCACTACACAGTGTGCGGCGCTGTGGGGTCTTGGAAACTGATAATAGCTGATCGTTGTCAGTGACAGACACACAGATCTGATGGTGATGACCAATGCTAAGCAAAGGCATCAAAATATCTTCAGACCAGAAAAATCCTTCACTCCTGTAATAGTATCCTAGTTACTTGCAGGGGAAGATAGTTGTCAAACCGATTGAAAGTTTTCTACAAGTTGCTACAAAGTGTTCCCTGCACTGTTACATATAATTTTTCTGGGTGATGTAGATCCCGGGGTCCAGTTCTGATCCTCACCAGGTTGATCCCTGCTCCGATGAACGCTGTGGACTGTCCGTCTACAGCGTCTCAGGTGTCAAAAACAAAGAAAAGGAAATAACAATCCAACATCCCAAGTATTACCGTAATATACAACACTTTGTTTAAACCAGATCAGATACAAGGAGAGAAGAGAAGGAATAAAATAATATGCACGCATCCAAAAATAGGGTGCGCAGACATCACACATTAGTTAGTTAATGAAGACTCAACCTACAGTGCCTACAAGTAGTATTCAACCCCTGCAGATTTATACAGTGCCTACAAGTAGTATTCAACCCCCTGCAGATTTATACAGTGCCTACAAGTAGTATTCAACCCCCTGCAGATTTATACAGTGCCTACAAGTAGTATTCAACCCCTGCAGATTTATACAGTGCCTACAAGTAGTATTCAACCCCCTGCAGATTTAGCTGGTTTGATAAGATGCAAATAAGTTAGAGCCTTCAAACTGCAAACGAGAGTAGGATTTATTAACAGAAGCATAAATCTTACAAAACAAAAAGTTATGTTGCTCAGTTGAATTTTAATAAATTTTAAACAAAAAAGTGTGGGTCAATTATTATACAACCCCTATGTTTAATATTTCGTGGAATAACCCTTGTTTGCAATTACAGCTAATAATCGTCTTTTATAAGACCTGATCAGGCCGGCACAGGTCTGTGGAGTTATCTTGGCCCACTCCTCCATGCAGATCTTCTCCAAGTTATCTAGGTTCTTTGGGTGTCTCATGTGGACTTTAATCTTGAGCTCCTTCCACAAGTTTTCAATTGGGTTAAGGTCAGGAGACTGACTAGGCCACTCCAACACCTTGACTTTTTCCCTCTTGAACCAGGCCTTGGTTTTCTTGGCTGTGTGCTTTGGGTCGTTGTCTTGTTGGAAGATGAAATTACGACCCATCTTAAGATCCTTGATGGAGGAGTGGAGGTTCTTGGCAAAATCTCCAGGTAGGCCGTGCTATCCATCCTCCCATGGATGTGGACCAGATGGCCAGGCCCTTGGCTGAGAAACAGCCCCACAGCATGATGCTGCCACCACCATGCTTGACTGTAGGGATGTATTCTTGGGGTCGTATGCAGTGCCATCCAGTCTCCAAACGTCACGTGTGTGGTTGGCACCAAAGATCTCGATCTCGGTCTCATCAGACCATAGAACCTTGAACCAGTCTGTCTCAGAGTCCTCCAAGTGATCATGAGCAAACTGTAGACGAGCCTTGACATGACGCTTTGAAAGTAAAGGTACCTTACGGGCTCGTCTGGAACAGAGACCATTGCGGTGGAGTACGTTACTTATGGTATTGACTGAAACCAATGTCCCCACTGCCATGAGATCTTCCCGGAGCTCCTTCCTTGTTGTCCTTGGGTTAGCCTTGACTCTTCGGACAAGCCTGGCCTCGGCACGGGAGGAAACTTTCAAAAGCTGTCCAGGCCGTGGAAGGCTAACAGTAGTTCCATAAGCCTTCCACTTACGGATGATGCTCCCAACAGTGGAGACAGGTAGGCCCAACTCCTTGGAAAGGGTTTTGTACCCCTTGCCAGCCTTGTGACCCTCCACGATCTTGTCTCTGATGGCCTTGGAATGCTCCTTTGTCTTTCCCATGTTGACTATGTATGAGTGCTGTTCACAAGTTTGGGGAGGGTCTTAAATAGTCAGAAAAGGCTGGCAAAAGAGATCATTAATCCACACATGTGAAGCTCATTATTCTTGGTGCCTGAACTACTTCTTAATACTTTAGGGGGACCAAACAGAATTCTTGTGGTTTGAGGGGTTGAATGATAAATGACACTCTGAATTTACTTTTAATGTTTTTTTAAAAAAAAAAAAAAAATTATAAAAATTTTTTTTGCTGCAGTGCATTTCCCACTTCCAGGCTGATCTACAGTACAAATGTCACAATGCCAAGTTAATTCCGCATGTGTCAACCAGCTAAATCTGCAGAGGGTTGAATACTACTTGTAGGCACTGTATGTAAGAGTGGAAACACTGCCATTATATAGTTATTGCAACATCCCATATGGCCTACAATTACGTTAATCAATATAGCCAAATGGAACAGGGATATCAGGGATCTAGGACTTACAGCATTTCCCTGTATGTCTGCGCGGCCACCCCAACGCGCGTTTCGTCCAAAGCTTTTGTCAGGTGATCTAGTTTAAATAAAGTGCTGTATATTACAGTAATACTTGGGATATTGGGTTGTTTTTTACTTTTCTTTCCATGACTCTTTTATGGAGCATCTCAGGTGACAGGAGAGTCATTATAGCCGGTTTCCCTGCCTGGGATTGGGGGTCGCATCTACCAGGACTGATCTCTACGGTTGGCTTCCGAGTTGTCAGATCATTGCTTCTCTCGTGATTTGATCTCTTGATTGATCATTTTTGATCGCCGTCTCCCACGTGATCACATATGACTCTATTATTTCATCCCTTTCACCCGTGATGTCAGATGTAATATACAGATAGATGGATGCACACCCCGGTCCAATATATAAGCAAATATTTTTGTGAAACTTTGTAAATGGGATCCCCGGCGTGCGCCATTACAATACTTTGAATGAATCAAAGCCTTTTTGGTTTGTATTTTGTGAAACTAAATCTATATATTGGCAAATTGTTTGCACTGACGCATCCTCCAGACGTCCGATCCGTGAATTTGGCCAATTTTATTGCAATATTTTACCCTTTTCCCCCCACATTATCTAATAGGCTATAAACCGTCTCATTCTCTTCTCCCCGGACGTTCAGGTCACTTTGCTACAATTACCGGTAACTTCTTTTATCATCACTGCGGGCAGGAAAGCTCCGGCGACAGCGTTCACCATATCCACTAGTGTCTTTTCCCCTGACAAAGGGTGAGACGCGCAACACTTAACCTTTATTCAGCTCAAATGGATCCCTGCGCTGAAATAAAACACGGACGGAGTCAGATGAAACACACAATTAGTAGCATTTTCCCAGCCGGTCGCTCGCACGCTCTCATCGCCGCCGCCGCGCCGTGGCTGCCATGATTAAGAATGATACAAGCACATCATCATCATTGTCAACAGCGCTCAGCAAAAGTAAAACCTCGGCTACAAAAACCGCTCTTGTCAGAGAAAAATGCTCCTTTGATTTGTATTACGTCTGGCGGTAATTGCCGTCATCAGTGGCAGGTTATTATTACAACTGAATGGAATTTGGGTAATTACTTCTGCACTGAATCTAACGGCTTCTAGATTGAAGGATATTCTGACAGTCTGATCGCTCTTGACAACAATTACCGTCCCCCCACCACCACTGCCACCGCCCTGGTTAACACGGATTCAGGAAAATTAAAAATTAAATCAGCTTGGAGGAAACAAGGATGTCACCGCCGAGGACGGGGGAGGGGCACAAATACGTAAATCATCACTCAAGTCAATAAAGAGGCGAAAAACAGAAGAAATGAATGAAGGACGCAGCGGGCGCCGCCACCGCCGCTGCTGGGATCACGTGCAAGTGAAAATATCATAAAAACAGAAATATTAAATAAAAGTCAGGAAAGGGCATCCAAACCCACTATCATTCACCCTGTCGGGGTATAATGTCAGGACACTCATCTATTAGCAAGAAGCGCCCAACACGTCCGCACACTGCAGGATTTCTGTGTGATGCTTCTTTTCTCCTGTGGAGGTGCTGCAGGGAGAACAAACACTGGCTGGCAGGTTGTAGGTGATCCCTCCATCAGGACTGTCCTATTGTTAGATTATATCTGAGGAACTCTTCTAACCAAAAGGGAACATGGAGAGCCCCTCTAAACGGCCTCCTGACTGTAAGCATAAAGGCTGCGCTGACGGCGAGACGCGTCTGAATCAGAAGAAGGGCCGATCATACCGCAATGCACTGTACAACGCGGTATATATAATACAAAAGGATATCAAGTATGAAAATATATCAGAATAATAAAATAATCACTATAAATTGTTCAACTTGTGGTTTTACTTGTTACATTGTAATGTGTTTGTAACGTATAGGTTGCTATTTTCATCATCATCATCATCATCAATATCCTAACTGTCCTCATCATCCTTATCATCATCATCATCACAATTAAAATCATCAATATTATCATCACCATTAATAAAATCATCATCATCCTTATGATAATGAATATCATCAGTATCATCATCCTCTTCATGATCAGAAACAACATGATTCTCATCATCATCATCAATGTCATCCACATCCTTCTCACCGTCAATATCATTTTCTAATTTCAGCCTTTTTGGCCTTCCTGTTCCCGGACTCGCACTCGCCTCTTCCAGCGCCTGGACTGAAATGTACAAGCAGCTCCAACGATCCGAGTCCGGAGCAGATCTGTGCAGAAAGACGACAATTCTACACAAGCAGAAAAGATGAATTTTATTAGAAAAATACCCAATGGTAGGGATTTATGTAACGGGGATCACAATATTGGGAGGGGGTGTTTTCACCTCTGGCATTAGTCAGTTTCTGTATTGTTGCCTGACTTAAGCAGGGGCGGGTCCCAGTGTGCGTGGGCGGAGACTGCTCGAGCACTGTAACTTCCTGTATCATTCGTCTTCCTTAGGGTTAGGTTCCTCATTTCCCCCGTCCACTGCACAACCTGGGAGAAGACCTGGACAAGCTGCTGGGTGACTACCGCTGCGCCCGCGGCCATGTTGGGTGTAGACACAGCTTTATCCTGGCAGACGTTCTCCTCTTCGCCGGTCTCTTCTCCGCATCGTCTCACATGCAGCAATTAACACAATTTCCCAGTGAAACAAAGTATAAATTACTCTCCGTAATGTCTGCACACTGACAACTATTGCAGATTTGATGGTTTCTTGTAGTCGTAACATTTTATACTTTCCTGCCAAACTTATCTCACAGCGGCGGAGCCGGAAAACACATGAAATATTCTCACTCCAATAAAAATAAATGTCTTCCAGCTTCTCGATGTGTCCTCTAAATCCGGAGGAAGTCAATGATACGATGTCCCCCAGTACTGACTGCACGGAGACAGGAAAGGGGCGGGGCTGACAACCTGTCACATGGTATAATACCGGCTGGTTGTCAGTAAGAGCGAGCAGCTCCGACAACCTCTCACATGATATAATACCGGCTGGTTGTCAGTAAGAGCGAGCAGCTCCGACAACCTCTCACATGATATAATACCGGCTGGTTGTCAGTAAGAGCGAGCAGCTCCGACAACCTCTCACATGATATAATACCGGCTGGTTGTCAGTAAGAGCGAGCAGCTCCGACAACCTGTCACATGGTATAATACCGGCTGGTTGTCAGTAAGAGCGAGCAGCTCCGACAACCTCTCACATGATATAATACCGGCTGGTTGTCAGTAAGAGCGAGCAGCTCCGACAACCTCTCACATGATATAATACCGGCTGGTTGTCAGTAAGAGCGAGCAGCTCCGACAACCTCTCACATGATCTAATACCGGCTGGTTGTCAGTAAGAGCGAGCAGCTCTGACAACCTCTCACATGATATAATACCGGCTGGTTGTCAGTAAGAGCGAGCAGCTCCGACAACCTCTCACATGATATAATACCGGCTGGTTGTCAGTAAGAGCGAGCAGCTCCGACAACTTGTCACATGATATAATACCGGCTGGTTGTCAGTAAGAGCGAGCAGCTCCGACAACCTCTCACATGATATAATACCGGCTGGTTGTCAGTAAGAGCGAGCAGCTCCGACAACCTCTCACATGGTATAATACCGGCTGGTTGTCAGTAAGAGCGAGCAGCTCCGACAACTTGTCACATGATATAATACCGGCTGGTTGTCAGTAAGAGCGAGCAGCTCCGACAACCTCTCACATGATCTAATACCGGCTGGTTGTCAGTAAGAGCGAGCAGCTCTGACAACCTCTCACATGATATAATACCGGCTGGTTGTCAGTAAGATCGAGCAGCTCCGACAACCTCTCACATGATATAATACCGGCTGGTTGTCAGTAAGAGCGAGCAGCTCCGACAACTTGTCACATGATATAATACCGGCTGGTTGTCAGTAAGAGCGAGCAGCTCCGACAACCTCTCACATGATATAATACCGGCTGGTTGTCAGTAAGAGCGAGCAGCTCCGACAACCTCTCACATGGTATAATACCGGCTGGTTGTCAGTAAGAGCGAGCAGCTCCGACAACTTGTCACATGATATAATACCGGCTGGTTGTCAGTAAGAGCGAGCAGCTCTGACAACCTCTCACATGATATAATACCGGCTGGTTGTCAGTAAGAGCGAGCAGCTCCGACAACCTCTCACATGGTATAATACCGGCTGGTTGTCAGTAAGAGCGAGCAGCTCCGACAACTTGTCACATGATATAATACCGGCTGGTTGTCAGTAAGAGCGAGCAGCTCTGACAACCTCTCACATGATATAATACCGGCTGGTTGTCAGTAAGAGCGAGCAGCTCCGACAACCTCTCACATGATATAATACCGGCTGGTTGTCAGTAAGAGCGAGCAGCTCCGACAACTTGTCACATGGTATAATACCGGCTGGTTGTCAGTAAGAGCGAGCAGCTCTGACAACCTCTCACATGATATAATACTGGCTGGTTGTCAGTAAGAGCGAGCAGCTCCGACAACGTGTCACATGATATAATACCGGCTGGTTGTCAGTAAGAGCGAGCAGCTCTGACAACCTCTCACATGATATAATACCGGCTGGCTGTCAGTAAGAGCGAGCAGCTCCGACAACCTCTCACATGGTATAATACCGGCTGGTTGTCAGTAAGAGCGAGCAGCTCTGACAACCTCTCACATGGTATAATACCGGCTGGTTGTCAGTAAGAGCGAGCAGCTCCGACAACCTCTCACATGATATAATATCGGCTGGTTGTCAGTAAGAGCGAGCAGCTCCGACAACCTCTCACATGATATAATACCGGCTGGCTGTCAGTAAGAGCGAGCAGCTCCGACAACCTCTCACATGATCTAATACCGGCTGGTTGTCAGTAAGAGCGAGCAGCTCTGACTGTTGTGAATGTGTTTGAGATGAGTTCTGAACAGAGGCTTCCTCTGGTGGTTACAAGCGGTGCTGGTCTGTCCAGTGAAGATTGTGAGGACTGGGAATCAGGTGTTACTGACTGGTCTTATATAAGGGAGTCACCTTCCCATCAGGGTTGCCGGTGATCAATTGTTCTGGTCTGAATCCTTCATTCCTGTTTCCCTTGTAGCCTGCTGTGTCGTTTCTGCATCTCCTGCTAACAGATAAGACATTTCTTCTTTTTGTTTTTTGTGCTATATTTTTGCATTTTTGTCCTGCACTTCTGTGGGGGCCTTCAGGGTCCCCTCCGGGGGCTTCTGCCCTCTCAGTTTTGTTCAGCCACTGATGTTTGTACTTTTGCTTTTTCCAGTTTTTTCAGTGGCTGCTGTTTTGATTTTGTTACACCAGAGAACTAATTTAGGTGGTAGAGGTCGTGTGATCTCAGGTGTTTTTGAAATTAGTGGTGTTGGTGCTTTTCAGGGTTTTCTGGGATTGCAGTAAGTGCCCTTCCTGTCCTTTTCTATTTAGTTAGTTTGGGCCCCAGCGTTTGCTCATACTATTTTCTTTCTGTGTCAGTATTTCATCTTGTCTAACCGCCATTACATGTTTGGGGGCTTTCTATTGTCTTTGGGGTTCTGCTCCGGGGCAGATAGCTTTCCTATATCTATCTTTAGGTGTAGTTAGTTTCTCAGGCTGTGACGAGGCGTCTAGGACCAACGTAGGAACGCTCCACGGCTGCCTCTAGTTGTGGTGGTTAGTCAGGGTACTGCAATCTCATAGTTTCCAACTGCTCTGGTGTATTGCCTTTTTTTACCTGCACTCCTCAGCTCCGACAACCTCTCACATGATATAATACCGGCTGGTTGTCAGTAAGAGCGAGCAGCTCCGACAACTCTCACATGATATAATACCGGCTGGTTGTCAGTAAGAGCGAGCAGCTCCGACAACCTCTCACATGATATAATACCGGCTGGTTGTCAGTAAGAGGGAGCAGCTCCGACAACCTCTCACATGATATAATACCGGCTGGTTGTCAGTAAGAGCGAGCAGCTCCGACAACCTCTCACATGGTATAATACCGGCTGGTTATCAGTAAGAGCGAGCAGCTCCGACAACCTCTCACATGATATAATACCGGCTGGTTGTCAGTAAGAGGGAGCAGCTCCGACAACCTCTCACATGATATAATACCGGCTGGTTGTCAGTAAGAGGGAGCAGCTCCGACAACCTCTCACATGATATAATACCGGCTGGTTGTCAGTAAGAGCGAGCAGCTCCGACAACCTCTCACATGATATAATACCGGCTGGTTATCAGTAAGAGCGAGCAGCTCCGACAACCTCTCACATGATATAATACCGGCTGATTGTCAGTAAGAGCGAGCAGCGCTGACAACCTCTCAGACCTAATATATCAGCTGGTTGTCGGCAGCCTCCGCACTGACTCCCCGGGGGTTGATATGGTGATGGCACGGTATATACTGTATACCCGGCACTGATCTCCGGAGGAGATAGAGCAGTAACCTGCCCTGCGGTAATGGAGAGGGAAGTGTTTACTGTCAGGCGGTAACAATGTTGCTGGAGAGTCATCCGTTGATATGACAACAATTAATTTATGGGCTGATTAATTACCTCCAAGGTGTGAGATTAATGACTTCACACGTCTCCTCTTCAGACTTCACAATGATTGTGTCTCCTCAGTAACCCAAAGGAGCCCGAGTCTTATACTGTTGTACTCCAGTCACATCTAAAGCTGCATGGGACCCCCACATCCACCTCCGGGGGCTTCTCAGACCCCAACCTACATCCATAGAGGTTAATATGGTGTCCTCCCTCTGAGAAAGATTTTGGAGGCGTCTGTGGGAATTTTACACCCTTCATCCAGAGGAGCATTTGTGGGGTCAGACCCTGATGTTGGGGGGAGGCCGGGGTCACAATCTTCAGTATTGGATGGGGTTGGGGTCCGGACCTTGTGCGGCCGCTATATTCCACGTCTGTATGGACATTGTGCACTGGGCACAGTCATGGTCCGAGGCTCCCCCCCCGATAACAGCACATAGCATTATCCTCCTCCACCATCTGTACAGGGGGCACAATGCAGTCAGTAACGTCCTACTGGAATCACAAATCCAGATCCTCCATCAGACGTAGATAAAGAAGTGCAATCCGTCACTGCACAGAACACGTCTCCTCCAGAGTCCAGTGCTGGCGGCTTTACACCACTCCATCCGACGCTCTGTATTGTGCTTGGTGATGTACGGCTGCTTGCAGCTGCTCGGCCGTGAAGCTCCTGGTGGGGGCGCAGTGTTTGTGCTGCTAAAGGAGGTCTGGACTCTGCAGTTATGGGGTCAGCAGAGCGGTGGTGACTTGTTTGCCCTCTGCGACTCAGCGTTCGGACCCTCGTTCTGTAATGTTGCAGGGTCTCCACTTCATGGCTGAGCTGCTGCGGTTCCTTCCAATCCTGAATAATATCACGCACATAGGATGAGGAAGAATTGTTATGGACGGACCTGTCACTCTGGTGGCTCCTCTTAGGCCTCTTTCACACATCCGTCTTTTTGTATCAGGCATGATCCGTCGAACACCTGAAGGGACGGATCCGGCGCTGAAACAAAAAAACTGATGCAACGGATCCGGTTTTTTTGCTGGATCCGGCCTGAACTTTTGAACCCAGGAAAAGAGGGTTTCTGATGCCCGGAGACACTGGAAAATGTAGTAGTAGTAGTAGTAGTAGTAGTAGTAGTAGTAGTAGTAGTAGTAGTAGTAGTCCTTGATTTCCAGAATCCGGATCAGACTTTTGCGGATTGCCACAAAAGTCTGATCCGGTTCCATTGAATTCTATTGTTTCCGGCCGCCTGAGGCGCCGCTTCAGGCACATCAGGCGGCTCCGGCAAAAAAAAAAACGTTACATGCTCCGTTTTGTCCGGCCGCCGGAATATACATTTCCGCCGGATCCGGACAAAAACGCATACAACGCACTGACATCAGGCACGATCCGGCGCTAATGAAAGTCAATGCAAAAAAAAAACGCATCCGGCATCACATTTCGCCGGATGTGGTTGGACAAAAAAATGCCGGAGGGCGCCGTCAGGCGCACAACGGATGTGTGAAAGAGGCCTTACAGGACCGCGCAGGGATCAGTGAGCTCCGCACCATCGGCCACTCTGTCACATATTAGAAATGGCGGTGGCATGGGCGGGACTGAAAGTTATTCACCAGGGGGCCGAGGGTCAGGATGTAATACACGGGGTGAAGGTCCAGATATTATACACAGGGGTGAGGGGCAGGATGTTATACACCGGGGGTGAGGAGCCTGATGTTATACACCGGGGGTGAGGAGCCTGATGTTATACACCGGGGTGAGGGTCCAGATATTATACACCGGGGTGAGGAGCCTGATGTTATACCCGGGGGTGAGGGGTCTGATGTTATACACCGGGGGGTGAGGGGCTGGATGTTATACACTGGGGGTGAGGAGCCTGATGTTATACACCGGGGGTGAGGAGCCTGATGTTATACACCGGTGGTGAGGGGTCTGATGTTATACTCCGGGGGTGAGGGTCTGATGTTATACACCGGGGGGTGAGGGGCCGGATGTTAACACTGGGGGTGAGGGGCTGATGTTATACACCGGGGGTGAGGGTCCAGATATTATACACCGGGGTGAGGGGCTTGATGTTATACACCGGGGGTGAGGGGCATGATGTTATACACCGGGGGTGAGGGGCCTGATGTTATACACCAGGGGGTGAGGGGCCTGATGTTATACAC
>JARQOD010008265.1:0-36157 GCA_033576555.1 Oophaga sylvatica | reverse complement strand
GGAATATAATATACACCTGTTTATATGGGATATGTGTTCATTCCCTATTATCTACATATATTTCATCTTCATTCCCCACCTATAAAGCTCAGGGAATATAATATACACCTGTTCATATGGGATATGTGTTCATTCCCCTATTATCTACATATATTTCATGTTCATTCCCCACCTATAAAGCTCAGGGAATATAATATACACCTGTTCATATGGGATATGTGTTCATTCCCCTATTATCTACATATATTTCATCTTCATTCCCCACCTATAAAGCTCAGGGAATATAATATACACCTGTTTATATGGGATATGTGTTCATTCCTCTATTATCTACATATATTACATCTTCATTCCCCACCTATAAAGCTCAGGGAATATAATTTACACCTGTTTATATGGGATATGTGTTCATTCCTCTATTATCTACATATATTACATCTTCATTCCCCACCTATAAAGCTCAGGGAATATAATATACACCTGTTCATATGGGATATGTGTTCATTCCCCTATTATCTACATATATTTCATGTTCATTCCCCACCTATAAAGCTCAGGGAATATAATATACACCTGTATATATGGGATATGTGTTCATTCTCCTATTATCTACATCTATTTCATCTCATTCCCCACCTATAAAGCTCAGGGAATATAATATACACCTGTTATATGGGATCTGTGTTCATTCCCTATTATCTACATATATTACATCTTCATTCCCCACCTATAAAGCTCAGGTATTATAATATACACCTGTTTATATGGGATCTGTGTTAATTCCTCTATTATCTACATATATTACATCTTCATTCCCCACCTATAAAGCTCAGGTAATATAATATACACCTGTTTATATGGGATATGTGTTCATTCCCCTATTATCTACATATATTTCATCTTCATTCCCCACCTATAAAGCTCAGGAATATAATATACACCTGTTTATATGGGATATGTGTTCATTCTCCTATTATCTACATCTATTACATCTTCATTCCCCACCTATAAAGCTCAGGGAATGTAATATACACCTGTTTATATGGGATCTGTGTTAATTCCTCTATTATCTACATATATTACATCTTCATTCCCCACCTATAAAGCTCAGGGAATATAATATATACCTGTTTATATGGGATATGTGTTCATTCCTCTATTATCTACATATATTTCATGTTCATTCCCCACCTATAAAGCTCAGGGAATATAATATACACCTGTTTATATGGGATATGTGTTCATTCTCCTATTATCTACATCTATTTCATCTTCATTCCCCACCTATAAAGCTCAGGGAATATAATATACACCTGTATATATGGGATCTGTGTTCATTCCTATTATCTACATATATTACATCTTCATTCCCCACCTATAAAGCTCAGGTATTATAATATACACCTGTTTATATGGGATCTGTGTTAATTCCTCTATTATCTACATATATTACATCTTCATTCCCCACCTATAAAGCTCAGGTAATATAATATACACCTGTTTATATGGGATATGTGTTCATTCTCCTATTATCTACATCTATTACATCTTCATTCCCCACCTATAAAGCTCAGGGAATGTAATATACACCTGTTTATATGGGATATGTGTTCATTCTCCTATTATCTACATCTATTACATCTTCATTCCCCACCTATAAAGCTCAGGTATTATAATATACACCTGTTTATATGGGATCTGTGTTAATTCCTCTATTATCTACATATATTACATCTTCATTCCCCACCTATAAAGCTCAGGGAATATAATATATACCTGTTTATATGGGATATGTGTTCATTCCTCTATTATCTGCATATATTTCATGTTCATTCCCCACCTATAAAGCACAGGGAATATAATATACACCTGTTTATATGGGATATGTGTTCATTCCCTATTATCTACATATATTCATCTTCATTCCCACCTATAAAGCTCAGGGAATATAATATACACCTTTATATGGGATATGTGTTCATTCTCCTATTATCTAATATATTTCATGTTCATTCCCCCACCTATAAAGCCAGGGAATATAATATACACCTGTTTATATGGGATATGTGTTCATTCCTCTATTATCTACATATATTTCATTTCATTCCCCACCTATAAAGCTCAGGGAATATAATATACACCTGTTTATATGGGATATGTGTTCATTCCCTATTATCTATATATATTTCATTTCATTCCCACCTATAAAGCTCAGGGAATATAATATACACCTGTTTATATGGGATATGTGTTCATTCTCCTATTATCTACATATATTCATCTTCATTCCCCATCTATAAAGCTCAGGGAATATAATATACACCTATTTATATGGGATATGTGTTATTCATTATCTACATATATTTCATGTTCATTCCCCACCTATAAAGCTCAGGGAATATAATATACACCTGTATATATGGGATATGTGTTCATTCCCTATTATCTACATCTATTTCATTTTTCATTCCCACCTATAAAGCTCAGGGAATATAATATACCTTTTTTATATGGGATCTGTGTTCATTCCCTATTATCTACATTATTTCATCTTCATTCCCCACCTATAAAGCTCAGGTATATAATATACACCTGTATATATGGGATCTGTGTTATTCCCTATTATCTACATATATTACATCTTCATTCCCCACCTATAAAGCTCAGGTAATATAATATACACCTGTTTATATGGGATTGTGTTCATTCCCTATTATCTGCATATATTTCATGTTCATTCCCCACCTATAAAGCACAGGGAATATAATATACACCTGTTTATATGGGATATGTGTTCATTCCCCTATTATCTACATATATTACATCTTCATTCCCACCTATAAAGCTCAGGGAATATAATATACACCTGTTTATATGGGATATGTGTTCATTCTCCTATTATCTATATATATTTCATGTTCATTCCCGACCTATAAAGCACAGGGAATATAATATACACCTATTTATATGGGATATGTGTTCATTCCTCTATTATCTACATATATTTCATGTTCATTCCCCACCTATAAAGCTCAGGGAATATAATATACACCTGTTTATATGGGATATGTGTTCATTCTCCTATTATCTATATATATTTCATGTTCATTCCCGACCTATAAAGCACAGGGAATATAATATACACCTGTTTATATGGGATATGTGTTCATTCTCCTATTATCTACATATATTGCATCTTCATTCCCCATCTATAAAGCTCAGGGAATATAATATACACCTATTTATATGGGATATGTGTTTATTCCTCTATTATCTACATATATTTCGTCTTCATTCCCCACCTATAAAGCTCAGGGAAATATAATATATACCTGTTTATATGGGATATGTGTTCATTCCTCTATTATCTACATATATTTCATATTCATTCCCCACCTATAAAGCTCAGGGAATTAATATATACCTGTTTATATGGGATATGTGTTCATTCTCCTATTATCTACATATATTACATCTTCATTCCCCACCTATAAAGCTCAGGGAATATAATATACACCTGTTTATATGGGATATGTGTTCATTCCTCTATTATCTACATATATTTCATATTCATTCCCCACCTATAAAGCTCAGGGAATATAATATATACCTGTTTATATGGGATATGTGTTCATTCTCCTATTATCTACATATATTACATCTTCATTCCCCACCTATAAAGCTCAGGGAATATAATATACACCTGTTTATATGGGATATGTGTTCATTCCTCTATTATCTACATATATTTCATATTCATTCCCCACCTATAAAGCTCAGGGAATATAATATACACCTGTTTATATGGGATATGTGTTCATTCTCCTATTATCTACATATATTACATCTTCATTCCCCACCTATAAAGCTCAGGGAATATAATATACACCTGTTTATATGGGATATGTGTTCATTCTCCTATTATCTACATATATTTCATCTTCATTCCCCACCTATAAAGCTCAGGGAATATAATATACACCTGTTTATATGGGATATGTGTTCATTCCTCTATTATCTACATATATTTCATATTCATTCCCCACCTATAAAGCTCAGGGAATATAATATACACCTGTATATATGAGATATGTGTTCATTCCTCTATTATCTACATATATTTCATGTTCATTCCCCATCTATAAAGCTCAGGGAATATAATATACACCTGTTTATATGGGATATGTGTTCATTCTCCTATTATCTACATATATTACATCTTCATTCCCCACCTATAAAGCTCAGGGAATATAATATACAGTCATGGCCAAAAGTTTTGAGAATGACACAAATATTATATTTTCACATGATCTGCTGCCCTCTGGTTTTTATGTGTGTTTGACAGATGTTTTTATCACAGACAGAAATATAATAATTGCAAACATATGAGTAACAAAAGCTTATATTGACAGTTAGAATGAGTTAATGCAGCAAGTCAATATTTGCAGTGTTGACCCTTCTTCTTCAGGACTTCTGCAATTCTCTCTGGCATGCTCTCAATCAACTTCTGGACCAAATCCTGACTGATAGCAGTCCATTCTTACACAATCAATGCTTTAATTTTGTCAGAATTTTTAGGTTTTTGTTTGTCCACCCGTCTCTTGATGATTGACCACAAGTTCTTAATGGGATTAATATCTGGGGAGTTTCCAGGCCATGGACCCAAAATCTCTATGTTTTGTTCCCTGAGCCATTTAGTTATCAGCTTTGCTTTATGGCAAGGTGCTCCATCATGCTGGAAAAGGCATTGTTGATCGCCATACTGCTCTTGGAGGGTTGGGAGAAGTTGCTCTTGGAGGACATTCTGGTACCATTCTTTATTCATGGCTGTATTTTTAGGCAAGACTGTGAGAGAGCCGATTCCCTTGGCTGAGAAGCAACCCCACACATGAATGGTTTCAGGATGCTTAACAGTTGGCATGAGACAAGACTGGTGGTAGCGCTCACCTTGTCTTCTCCGAATGAGGCGTTTTCCTGATGTCCCAAACAATCGAAAAGGGGATTCATCAGAGAAAATAACTTTACCCCAGTCCTCAGCAGTCCACTGCCTGTAACTTTTGCAGAATATCAGTCTGTCCATGATGTTTTTTCTGGAGAGAAGTGGCTTCTTTGCTGCCCTCCTTGAGACCAGGCCTTGCTCCAAGAGTCTCCGCCTCACAGTGAGTGCAGATGCACTCACACCTGCCTGCTGCCATTCCTGAGCAAGCTCTGCACTGCTGGTAGCCTGATCCCGCAGCTGAAACACTTTTAAGAGACGGTCCTGGCGCTTGCTGGTCTTTCTTGGGCGCACTGAAGCCTTTTTGGCAACAATGGTACCTCTCTCCTTGAAGTTCTTGATGATGCGATAGATTGTTGACTGAGGTGCAATTTTTCTAGCTGCTATACTCTTCCCTGTTAGGTCATTTTTGTGCATTGCAATGATGACTACACGTGTTTCTTTAGAGATAACCATGGTTAACAGAAGAGAAACAATGATGCCAAGCACCAGCCTCCTTTTAAAGTGTCCAGTGGTGTCATTCTTACTTAATCATGACAGATTGATCTCCAGCCATGTCCTCATCAACACCCACACCTGTGTTAATGGAGCAATCACTGAAAAGAGGTTAGCTGGTCATTTTAAGGCAGGGCTGCAATGATGTTGAAATGTGTTTTGGGGGATAAAGTTCATTTTCTAGCCAAATAATGACTTTGCAAGTAATTGCTGTTAAGCTGATCACTCTTTATAACATTCTGGAGTATATGCAAATTGCCATTAGAAAAAGTGAAGCAGTAGACTTTGAAAAAATTAACATTTGTGTCATTCTCAAAACTTTTGGCCATGACTGTACACCTGTTTATATGGGATATGTGTTCATTCCTCTATTATCTACATATATTACATCTTCATTCCCCACCTATAAAGCTCAGGGAATATAATATACACCTGTTTATATGGGATATGTGTTCATTCTCCTATTATCTACATATATTACATCTTCATTCCCCACCTATAAAGCTCAGGGAATATAATATACACCTGTTTATATGGCATATGTGTTCATTCCTCTATTATCTACATATATTTCATATTCATTCCCCACCTATAAAGCTCAGGGAATATAATATACACCTGTTTATATGGGATATGTGTTCATTCCCTATTATCTACATATATTTCATCTTCATTCCCCACCTATAAAGCTCAGGGAATATAATATACACCTGTTCATATGGGATATGTGTTCATTCCCCTATTATCTACATATATTTCATGTTCATTCCCCACCTATAAAGCTCAGGGAATATAATATACACCTGTATATATGGGATATGTGTTCATTCCCCTATTATCTACATATATTTCATCTTCATTCCCCACCTATAAAGCTCAGGGAATATAATATACACCTGTTTATATGGGATATGTGTTCATTCTCCTATTATCTACATCTATTACATCTTCATTCCCCACCTATAAAGCTCAGGGAATGTAATATACACCTGTTTATATGGGATATGTGTTCATTCCTCTATTATCTACATATATTTAATTTTCATTCCCCATCTATAAAGCTCAGGGAATATAATATACACCTGTTTATATGGGATATGTGTTCATTCCTCTATTATCTACATATTACATCTTCATTCCCCACATATAAAGCTCAGGGAATATAATATGCACCTGTTTATATGGGATATGTGTTCATTCTCCTATTATCTACATATATTTCATCTTCATTCCCCACCTATAAAGCTCAGGGAATATAATATACACCTGTATATATGGGATATGTGTTCATTCCTCTATTATCTACATATATTTCATCTTCATTCCCCACCTATAAAGCTCAGGGTATATAATATACACCTGTTTATATGGGATATGTGCTCATTCCTCTATTATCTACATATATTTCATCTTCATTCCCCATCTATAAAGCTCAGGGAATATAATATACACCTGTTTATATGGAATATGTGTTCATTCTCCTATTTTCTACATATATTTCATCTTCATTCCCCACCTATAAAGCTCAGGGAATATAATATACACCTGTTTATATGGGATATGTGCTCATTCCTCTATTATCTACATATATTTCATCTTCATTCCCCACCTATAAAGCTCAGGGAATATACTATACACCTGTTTATATGGGATATGTGTTCATTCCTCTATTATCTACATATATTTCATGTTCATTCCCCACCTATAAAGCTCAGGGAATATAATATACACCTGTTTATATGGGATATGTGCTCATTCCTCTATTATCTACATATATTTCATCTTCATTCCCCACCTATAAAGCTCAGGGAATATACTATACACCTGTTTATATGGGATATGTGTTCATTCCTCTATTATCTACATATATTTCATCTTCATTCCCCATCTATAAAGCTCAGGGAATATAATATACACCTGTTTATATGGAATATGTGTTCATTCTCCTATTTTCTACATATATTTCATCTTCATTCCCCACCTATAAAGCTCAGGGAATATAATATACACCTGTTTATATGGGATATGTGCTCATTCCTCTATTATCTACATATATTTCATCTTCATTCCCCATCTATAAAGCTCAGGTAATATAATATACACCTGTTTATATGGAATATGTGTTCATTCTCCTATTTTCTACATATATTTCATCTTCATTCCCCACCTATAAAGCTCAGGGAATATAATATACATCTGTTTATATGGGATATGTGTACATTCCCCTATTATCTACATATATTTCATCTTCATTCCCCACCTATAAAGCTCAGGGAATATAATATACACCTGTTTATATGGGATATGTGTTCATTCCTCTATTATCTACATATATTTCATCTTCATTCCCCACCTATAAAGCTCAGGGAATATAATATACATCTGTTTATATGGGATATGTGTACATTCCCCTATTATCTACATATATTTCATCTTCATTCCCCACCTATAAAGCTCAGGGAATATAATATACACCTGTTTATATGGGATATGTGTTCATTCCTCTATTATCTACATATATTTCATCTTCATTCCCCACCTATAAAGCTCAGGGAATATACTATACACCTGTTTATATGGGATATGTGTTCATTCCTCTATTATCTACATATATTTCATGTTCATTCCCCACCTATAAAGCTCAGGGAATATACTATACACCTGTTTATATGGGATATGTGTTCATTCCTCTATTATCTACATATATTTCATCTTCATTCCCCACCTATAAAGCTCAGGGAATATAATATACACCTGTTTATATGGGATATGTGTTCATTCTCCTATTATCTACATATATTTCATGTTCATTCCCCACCTATAAAGCTCAGGGAATATAATATACACCTGTTTATATGGGATATGTGTTCATTCTCTTATTATCTACATATATTACATGTTCATTCCCACCTATAAAGCTCAGGGAATATACTATACACCTGTTTATATGGGATATGTGTTCATTCCTCTATTATCTACATATATTTCATCTTCATTCCCCATCTATAAAGCTCAGGGAATATAATATACACCTGTTTATATGGGATATGTGTTCATTCCTCTATTATCTACATATATTACATCTTCATTCCCCACCTATAAAGCTCAGGGAATATAATATACACCTGTTTATATGGGATATGTGTTCATTCCCTTATTATCTACATATATTACATCTTCATTCCCCACCTATAAAGCTCAGGGAATATAATATACACCTGTTTATATGGGATATGTGTTCATTCCTCTATTATCTACATATATTTCATCTTCATTCCCCATCTATAAAGCTCAGGGAATATAATATACACCTGTTTATATGGGATATGTGTTCATTTCCTTATTGTCTACGTATAATTTATGCTTATTTCATATCCAAGATACATAAGAAATCTATAATACCTCTCCATGTCTTTGGATCGATAAGTTACTATGTTCATTCTTTTTCTTCACTGCTTTTCTTCTTTCTTTTTAGTCTGTCACAAAAATTAGAGTTAGTTAAGATGATACTGAAAAATACCCGTTATATGGAGTATAGAGGTAAGCGGTCCAGCTCCCTGTTATAATGGAGTTCTATAGAAACAAATGTGCACCATCAGATAAAGAGTAGTGAGCCCGTGGATATGCTCAGAGAAGAGGGGAGGCAATGTACCGGATATTATTGGTCAGTGTGCTTGTATATCGGGCCCTTGTGAGGCTGAAAAAGGAAATACTTCTTTGTCAATGTCCCGTGCCTCAAAAGGCATGGATGTATGAGCAGCGTATAGGAGTAACTACTTCACATGGGTGGTCAGTGGGTATGAGCGTCAGACTGAAAGCGGCATCCACTGCAATAAGAAGAATAGGTATATGGGTAAAATGTCACAGAAACCGCTTACCATTGGTGATCAGTAGGTATTAGCGTTTGGCAGGACGCGGTATCCACCGCTTGTCTCGTCGCTGTGTTAAGCCAGAGTGAGAGGTACTAAATAAGGAGTGAGCGGGACTAAGTGCACGTGTGCAGGAACAAGCAGAAGCTGCAGCGTGCGTTCCAAGGACTGGAAAACGCTGTATCTGCGTTCCACAGACCGGAAGTGGTTTGGTGTGCGCTCCAGGAACCGGAAAGCACACTATAGTGCGTTCCACTGACCGCAAAGGGGCAAAAGAGCATTGATCCAATAATATCCGGTACATTGCCTCCCCTCTTCTCTGAGCATATCCACGGGCTCACTACTCTTTATCTGATGGTGCACATTTGTTTCTATAGAACTCCATTATAACAGGGAGCTGGACCGCTTACCTCTTGATAGGGATCTAGTAGACCCTTCTATATTCTACACTCCAATACCCCTGCTAATGCTAGAGCTTATATAACAATCCCTTTAAGAAATCATTTCACTATATTCCACTAAGACATTATTGTGCTGACTGAACTGAACAACATGACATGACATATACCAAAGGTCAGCCAACAAGACATATTTCTGGTGACTATGGGATAATCAGAGTAATAGCACCCTAATGATGGGAATAGCAAATAATGAGTATAGATGAATAACGATTACACCTGCAATTAATCAGTAAAGTAATAAAGTTATAACTGTTAATGACGACAGTTTGGGGGTCCATGAAAGGAACACCTGATGACTAGCGAATTCCTTAGATAGATAATTAGTTGGTCAACTTGACATAAACTATGGTACGTGACAAAATGTATTTACTGTAATAAATGATTTGCTAATATGTTTCTGGAAAACACCATTATCTAATACACGTATACGCCCTCTGAACAGGGTATAAAAGGTGGACCCTAAGCTGTTAATAAACCATGCCTGGTAATTTGCATACAGTTGCCGTGTCTTCTGTTTCATTACTAGCATCACTTGCCTCGATCGAAGCTCTACCTAATTTGGCACGATCTAATATACTGAAAGGCCTGTTTTAGGCCCAATCTGAAGGCAAACCCCACAGTTGGCGTCCCAAGGGCGGGGCTGGGAGAGAAGGCTCCAGCGGTACCTGAAGGCCCGGCACAAGGCAGAGGAGACAGAAGGACACACAGAAACTCCCGGGAAGGTAAGAACCTTTGCATTCTTACATACAATCTCTGTGTCTCCCCCTGTTCCACAAGCTGCTGGCCGGACCCAGGGAACAGTATAGTCGGGACCTTCCAAACCCAGTTCATTTTAATGACAAAGAACAAGTAGAATATCCTGCTGGATACTTAACAGTATATTAGATTCGTTATTCTCTGTTGCTGCTATTTGTATGTCTGTTATGTCATGTTACATGTTTAGTGTATGAGTGAAGTGTGAAAGTAAAACTAACCTTGAAGGTATGAGACTGCTCTGCTAGGTCTGTCACTCAGAACGTTCCTCTCTATGCTAACTGGCTTTGCCAGGATTCATGTGAGGTTACATTTGGGCGGCTGATACTCGGAGCAAGCTACGTACACTTCTTGGAGAGAACTAGAGGTACGGTGTCCAAAAACGCAGATCGCTTCGGGCTAGATTCCCTGCATTTCTCTTTGGTGACTACATGTTGGTGCCTTGAAACAAGGGGATAAGTCTGTCTGTCTTCTGTCTTGTCTGATACGCACAATCATCTCCCACATGATACTGAAGAATTTTGAGGTAGTTGCAATAACTTTGGCCTGTCTATTGTTAGCTGGTCTTGTTTTCTGGTTGATACATAAAACATCTGAATATTCAAAGGCTAATAAGAGTGTGCTATCCCCTGGTGACGGGCCATAAGGTAAAGTGCTGTGACACTGGAATAGGAGTGGTCACGGAGAAGCACTTCATTAATATATCCCCAGGTATAATAGGGGAGGAAATATATGTCATGTCCTTTCACCTTGTTTATTTATAAATCAGGGTGAGGTATGAGGACGGAAGGGGAAGTGGACACGCAATATCAAGCACGTAGTAACAACGCCAGTAATATACGCTGACGAGCGTAGGCAGGTATCAACCAGCCCAAGAAAAAGGCAGTACTAGGTCAGAAGCACAGAGGTACCAGGAAAAGGGGGAGTTTTTCAGACAGGAAGATTACAGAGTAGTTGTGAAAAAGCTGTGGTAGAGTGTGACAGAGAAAGACTGATATATGAGGCTCCTTAAATGCATTGAATGAGCATGTGCAAGTTATAAGGATTTGACACAAAACAAAAATCCTGAATGTATAAGGGAATCCATTAGGTATTTGTATGATCTTTGGACAAGTGGTACCAAAGATATAGTAGATGTACATTGTGATGAGTGCTGTGCTGGAATTGCCGTCCTCATCTTTTTTTTTTTTGTACTGCTGACAGCCCACAAAGCAAAGCCCTCCCTCCTCCTCTCTGCAGCTCACGCTTCTCACCAACCCCCCAGCCTGCACACAAGTAGTGTAACCTGAAGCTACCAGTGCTGGAAGTTTTCCCGCTTCACCGCAGGGGTCCCCATTGTCAGCACATGTGCTGTTCCTACCATAGCAGCCATTTTGGAGACTTCATTCTGTTTTGGTTATCACACGGTGGGAGCGTTCGCTAGAAACACGAAAGTACTGTTGTGAAACATGCGCCTGACAGGCATCATTCCCGTGGTACTGGTGAACCCGTAACTCAAACAGAACCCGAGAAATGGATTCTCGGATGCCCTATGAACTAGCCCACCCAAGTTTGGGCTCATTTGAACCGTCATTTTAAAGTAAGATCATTGATAGGTCTGCCATTATTCTGCTAGAGTTCCCCACTGAGTTATGGTCCTTATGACTTTCAGAGCTCAAAACTATAACTTGTAGCCCAGGGGAGGTGGCCAGAAAACCAGCCCCTTTTGTGAGGTCAGAAGCCGACATGTATAAGGCTTGCAGGGAAGCTCCTCAGTCTTTCCTTGCTGTGACGTCTTGACTAAGAGATCTGCAAATGAACTATGACGTGTGGCTCCTCCCCCAGCCAGTCTTGCCTGTAACTACCATGTGAGTGATTTTCATCTTTAATCCTATTTTATTTTATAACTGCATTTGTACATAACGATATTGTCTCAGTTTGTTACATCTTTTTATATTGTATAAGCACTGCCTGTTTTTTAAGGAATAAACCTATAAAATTATTAGTAAAAAAAGGGGGGAAGCCAGCGCCGCACATGATCAGCATGAAAAATTTAAGTGCAACTGCACATGTATATTCTAACTGTTTTTTTTAAAATTGAGACATTTAGCTGCGCTGGCTTCCCCCCCCCTTTTTTTTTTCTTATAAAATTATTAGTTTGATTCTCCTGCTCTATAAACGAATTTTCACGTGCCTGACGTACTACGCTACTGTTTGGGGTTGCTACGGACCCTCTTGATAAATTGTGTATTAAGTAAATCGTAGCTGGTGGCAGCTTAAAGGAAGGGGTGTAAAGTGTTAATCTATTGGGTGGCGCTGGCAGTGACGGAGCGGGTTTTATAAGAGTATTGCCCGGCCGCAGCCCGGAGTAATTATAATTCCCTCACTGCAGCGGGCCCAATAGCCAGCACACATCCAAGTGACCCGTCTGGCGACTAATTATCCTAGGTGCAGTTCCCTGACTGACCTGAGGGTAAGGGGGGCATCAGAGAGCTGCAAGTTCCTAAGTGGAAGTGGGATAATTATAAATCCCTGCAGTTTACTGGGTCGGACGGCAGCAGCCGTCGTGTGTGTGCGCGTTTTCGTCACCTTTGCGGCACGGAGGGATCACAAGCCGTGATACCCCGGGCTACCGTGTGGCGGACCGTGTGCACGTTTCATCACATATTGGTGGCAGAGCGGTGGGATTATAGAGCATTAGTGATCTGGTTTGAGCAATCATTCCATTCACTAAAAAACTTGCACGGTTCTTCAGCGACCCTGCAACTGAAGTTTTGGAGAACAGACTCAGTGTTTATTAGTCCTGAGACAATTGTGTGTACTTGCGGTTACCCCTCCCTTCTCTTTGTTTTTCTATCCTATCTTTTATTTGGCAAACATGGCTACCATAGGAGCAAGTTGGTACGCCCAGCAGAACAAGGAAACTCTTGTGGGAATCTACAAGTACCACGGCCTTGTCCACACGAACCGAACCAAAGGCCAACTGGTCCAGGCCCTGAAGGAGCTGGACGAGCATCGGAGCGTGGCGGGCGCAGGAGCCGGCCCAAGCCAAGGTGGTGCCGCAGGAGCAGAGGCCCAACCCCTGACTGCTTACACCCAGGGCGGGTTGGACCCTTACTTGCAGGCGGCCCTGGAGGGACTCACCGCTGACAACCGGGAAGAACGCCTGAGGCTGATCCAGCAAGCTCAAGAGAGAGCCGACCAGCGAGAGGCCAAACAGGGAGAGGCTGAGAGAGCTGAGCGCCAAGCTCAGCGAGAGGCCGAGCGGGAGGCTGAGAGAGCCGAGCGGGAGGCTGAGAGAGCCCGAGCTGAGCGGGAAGCCCAAGCGCAGAGAGCCCATGAACTGGAGCTGCTCAGACAAGGGGCAATGCCCTCCACAGCCCGGAGCGGTACACCCAGTAGCTCTCAGAGTCCGAAGCCCAGGCCGGAGCACTTTCCCGTGATGGAAAAGGACGGAGACTTGGACACTTTTCTGCGGGCCTTTGAGAAAGTCTGCAGACAGTACCGGCTGCCTGCCGACCAATGGGCCAGGTACTTGACCCCCGGGCTAAAGGGCAAAGCTTTGGAGGCGTTCGCTTCCCTCACGTCAGATCAAGACAGTGACTATGAGGCCATCAAGCAGGCCCTGATTGCCAAGTACCAGCTAACCCCTGAGGTATACCGAAAGAAGTTCCGGAACCTCCAACGTGGCCCACACGACAGTTATAGCGATGTGGTGCAAGGACTCAGGAACCACTTTGACCAGTGGATCCATGGACTGTCAGTTGACACCTTTGAGGAGCTGAAAGACCTGATGATCAAAGACCAGTTCCTGCATCTGTGCCCAGCCGAGGTCCGACAGTTCATCCTGGACCGAGAACCGGAGGACGCGGTCACAACAGCACGGATCGCCGACAGCTATGAGGCCAACCGGAAACCCGAGGTGCGGAAGCCCGCCGCCCGCTGGGGAGGGGGTAACCCTGCAACCAACCCCAGTGCCCCTGCCAGTCGTCCCTCTGGAGGCACTATTCACTTTGCCAGCGCCAGGCCTACATCAGACCCCCGCCAGTGTTTCTCCTGTAAACGGACAGGACACATCAGCGCCACCTGTCCGGAGAGGCAGAAGAACCCCCCAGCCAAGGCCTCCGGACCCAACGCCTCGGTTCTTTTTGTGGGTGGTGTTGTGGGTTGATGACAACGTGCAGCCCGTCCGCGTGGGGGCCCGTCTTGCTACAGGCCTCAAGGACACCGGGGCTGAACGAACCCTCATCCGACCCGAACTGGCGGCCCCTGAGGAGTTGATTCCGGGGAAAACCTTAACTGTCACTGGGATTGGGGGCGTCCACTACCCCTTGCCGATAGCCCGAGTTTTCATTGACTGGGGTACCGGGAGCGGGTGAAGGATGTGGGGGTGTCCGAAAACCTGCCCACTGATGTTTTATTGGGGATTGATCTGGGGAGGATGGTGGCGTACTATGTCCCTGACACCCCTCCCCAATCTGATAATAAGGTTAATGTTATCCATGATGATGATGATGATGATGGGAAACTGAATGTGTTACCTGCCAATGCTTTGCGAAGTGATTATGCAACCGATAACCTTTCTTTCCCTAGGAATGATGTTGATAGTGATGTATCTGTGCCATCTGAATCTGTTAACCCTTTCTCTGAAGTGGTAGATGTGTCCACAGGTACAGGAGCGTTCAGCCACGTCGCTCTGCGGAGTGAGACGGCTGAGGAACCCCTAGCAGGAGCAAGCGACAGTGCTCAAGGAAATGGGGAGGTGCATGGGAACCGGGAGGAAGGTGACGCCATGACACTGACCAGTGCCACCGAGGAAGGTAACTGGCCCATAAGTAGCACTGCTCCTGAAGTGTTGGGGGTGGATGGGGAGGTAGAGCCCATAGCAGCGCAGGCTGATGGGTCTGTAGAAGTCCCCGGGGAGACTGCATATGTAGCTGCCGTCACCCGCAGTCAGAGTGCCCGGATCGCAGGTAGCGCCCTGCCATCTGGACCCTCCTCCGCTACAGGAGAGACTGAACCAGAGGTGGACCCAGAGCCGGTCCCAGAGGGTCCCAGTGAGGAGGGAACCCTGACGTCACTTCTGGCTGCCTCCAGCCAGGAGTTCCAGGCCGCTCTGCACTCAGATGCGAGCCTGGAGAACTTGAGGCACCTCGCCGAGACGCCCACCTCCGTGACTGATAAGGAGAGGGTGTTCTGGGAACGAGGAAGGTTGTACCGGGAGACAGTACTGTTGTGAATGGACTTGAAATGAGTTCTGAGCAGAGGCTCCCTCTGGTGGTTACAAGCGGTACTGGACTGTCCAGTGAAGATTGTGAGGAGTGGGAATCAGGTGTTACTGACTGGTCTTATATAAGGGAGTCGCCTTCCCATCAGGGTTGCCGGTGATCAATTGTTCTGGTCTCACTCCATGATTCCTGTTTCCCTTGTAGCCTGCTGTGTCGTGTCTGCATCTCCTGCTAACAGATAAGACATTTTCTTCTTTTTGTTTTTGTGCTTTATTTTTGCATTTTGTCCTGCACTTCTGTGGGGGCCTTCAGGGTCCCCTCCGGGGGCTGTTGCCCTCTCAGTTTAGTTCAGCCACTGATGTTTGTACTTTTGCTTTTTCCAGTTTCTTCAGTGGCTGCTGTTTTGATTTTGTTACACCAGAGAACTAATTTAGGTGGTAGAGGTCGTGTGATCTCAGGTGTTTTTGAAATTAGTAGAGTTGGTGCTTTGCAGGGTTTTTTGGGATTGCAGTAAGTACCCTTCCTATCCTTTTCTATTTAGTTAGTTTGGGCCCCAACGTTTGCTCATACTATTTTCTGTCTGTGTCAGTATTTCTTCTTGTCTAACAGCCATTACATGTTTGGGTTCTTTCTATGTTCTTTGGGGATCTGCTCCGGGGCAGATAGCTTTCCTATTTCTATCTTTAGTTGTAGTTAGTTTCTCAGGCTGTGACGAGGCGTCTAGGACCAACGTAGGAACGCTCCACGGCTGCCTCTAGTTGTGGTGGTTAGTCAGGGTACTGCAATCTCATAGATTCCAACTGCTCTGGTGTATTGCCTTTTTTACCTGCACTCCTCAGTTACCGAAACATAACAGTATCACCGGCCTAAAATTTAAAGTTGTATGGTACTCACAGAAGGGAAAAATATTGTGAAAGAAAAAACGGTTGTCAGAGTTGTCAGAGATATTTTTCTGTTTGTTGCATTTTTTTTTTTTTTTTCCCTCTGTATCTCTGGGTGCTGGGGAGGATTTTTTCTCTCAATGGAGTTTGCACAGTTGTCTGGCCGTGTGGATCAGCTTGCCACTGAGGTTCAGAGTATTGCTGCATATCTTGCTAGGTTGCCTGTTGTGGAACCTAGGATCCCCATGCCAGATTTGTTTTTGGGGGATCGAGCTAAGTTTCAGAATTTCAAAAATAATTGTAAATTGTTTTTTGCCTTAAAATCTAAGTCCTCAGGAACGCAGCGCAGCAGGTTCAAATTGTCATTTCTCTCCTGCGCGGCGATCCTCAGGATAGGGCTTTTTCCCTGACACCTGGGGATCCTGTTTTGAGTGATGTTGATGCATTTTTTCAGGCTTTGGGGTTATTGTACGATGAGCCTAATGTCACTGATCAAGCTGAAAAAGCCTTGTTGGCATTAAATCAGGGCTTGATGACGCTGAGTTATACTGTCAGGCCGGCGTCACACTGGCGACAGAATCGGACGACTGCAATGCGATGAAAAATCGCATTGCAGTCGGACCTATGTTAATCTATGGAGCAGCTCCCAGTATCCGATTTTTTGTGGTCTGTTTTAAACGTCCGTGTACAATCGCAGCATGCTGCGATTGTCACCGATTGTCGGTCGACAATCGCCAATGCAAGTCTATGGGAGCGATGAAAAATCGGATTACAAACGGACCACACTGTGTGACTTGCGATGAAATCGCATCGGTGTCCTTTAGAAAAGCCGGCAATTCATCCCCGGCTATACTGTAAAATCACACTGACAGCTTTAATAAAGACTAGAAAGAATAGATATATACACATAGAACACATATATATATATATATATATATATATACATGTCATTGTGACATGTATATATACATATATTTATAGTTCCTAGACTTCTACATACTGTAATAGCCGCTAATTCAATTGCCGGGTTTTGTGAAATCACAGAAGCCGACATGAAATTATACATTGTTTCCACACATTTAACCATGTAATTTCATGTATTTTTATATATGTTTGAAACATACAATTACATGAGTATATGTGTGCTAAATTTCAGACATGTAGGGGTTAATTAAAGGTGTAAATTCGTTGAAAAAAAAATGCGTGGGCTCCCGCTGTATTTTCTCCACCAGACAGACAAAGCAAGCGAGTGGGGGCAGATAATAATAGCCTAGGGAGGGTACATTTTTTTTGTGCCCCCCCTGGCTACTAACATCTGCCCCCAGACACCCCAGAAAGGGCAAATCTCTAATTAGATTCGCCCTTTCTGGCACTTTGCCCGTCTATTCCCATTGCCCTGTAGCGGTGGCGAATGGGTTAATAATCTGGCATTAATGTCACCTTAGTATTGAAAGGTGACCTTAAGGCAGGTTAATAATTGATAGCTGTCAATTAGACAACTATCAATTATTAATCCTATTGTATGAAAGAAAAATCAAACACACACAGTTTAATAAAAAATAAGTTTAATTAAATAATCACACAGTTTTTGACCATATTTTATTTTACACTTAATCCGTGCGAAGCCATTGATCTCCTAAAATAAAGAAAAAAAATAAAACAACATTATTCTTACCTATTCCGCTGATCTGTCACGTCCCACGCTGTAATCCTTCACAAAGGGTTAACTTGCTTTGAGCCAAGCAGTGCAAGTAATCCTGCATGCTCAGCTCAAAGCTCCTGAATGAATAAGTTCCTCTCCTGGCGACAGGAGAGGATCTGTTTCATGAATGAAGCTTAATTGATTGTGTCCACTTTCCCTTTAGGTCAGGTCACTAAAGTTAAATTGCCAATAAATCAATTAAGCTCCATTCATGAATCTATTCCTCTACTTTCGCTGGGAGAGGAACTTATTCATTCAGGGGAATACAGGTCTGAGACAGCATTATTAGCTCTCTGCGACCTGTAACCTGTTAACCCTTTCTGATGGATTACACCGTGGGACCTGACTGTACATCGGATTGGTAAGAATAATTTTGCTTTTTTATTTTATTTTTATTACAGTAAATGGTTTTAGCAGGAAAATAAAATATGGTCAAAAACTGTGTGATTATTTAATTAAACTTATTTTTTATTAAACTGTGTGTGTTTGATTTTTCTTTCATACAATAGGATTAATAATTGATAGTTGTCTAATTGACAGCTATCAATTATTAACCTGCCTTAAGGTCACCTTTCAATACTAAGGTGACATTAACGCCAGATTATTAACCCATTCGCCACCGCTACAGGGCAATGGGAATAGACGGGCAAAGTGCCAGAAAGGGCGAATCTAATTATAGATTTGCCCTTTCTGGGGTGTCTGGGGTCAGATGTTAGTAGCCAGGGGGGGCACAAAAAAAATGTACCCTCCCTAGGCTATTATTATCTGCCCCCACTCGCTTGCTTTGTCTGTCTGGTGGAGAAAATACAGCGGGAGCCCACGCATTTTTTTTCAACGAATTTACACCTTTAATTAACCCCTACATGTCTGAAATTTAGCACACATATACTCATGTAATTGTATGTTTCAAACATATATAAAAATACATGAAATTACATGGTTAAATGTGTGGAAACAATGTATCATTTCATGTCGGCTTCTGTGATTTCACTGAAGCCGGCAATTGAATTAGCGGCTATAACAGTATGTAGAAGTGTAAGAACTATAAATATATGTATATATATGTCACAATGACATGTATATATATATATATATGTGCTCTATGTGTATATATCTATTCTTTCTTTTGGCATTTAAATACTATTCTTTTGGATCCATTATATGTCAGTTTTGCAAGCCTGCGAGAAAATCTCGCAAGTCGGATGAAAATCGGATGTTACAAGGTACACACACATGCGATTAAATCGCATCTTTGAAGGAAAATCGGATGCCAGAAGGATGTGTGATGTTTTTATTTTGATCCGATTGTCGACCGTCTAAAACGGACCGATTTTTTGTGGTTGTGTGTGACTCCAGCCTCAGAGATTCCGTAGGTGGGCAGTCCTGACCAAGTAGAATGACGACGCTTTGGCGGCCCTTTTTCGGAAGGGTCTGTCAGATAATGTAAAGGATGTTATGGTGGGATTCCCTGTCCCTTCTGGTCTCAATGATTCTATGTCATTAGCGATTCAAATTGACAGACGTTTGCGTGAGCGGAGAAGTATGCGTGGAATAGTGTTGCCTTGTGAACCTGCTTCTGAAGCCATGCAGTGTGATATAGTGGTGTCTGGGGCACAGCGTCATGAGTTTCGAAAGCGCAATGGGTTATGTTTCTACTGTGGTAATGCCTCTCATGCTATTTCAGTCTGCCCTAAGCGGGGAAGACGTTTTGCACGCTCAGTTGTCTTGGGTAGTGTTCAGACTAAGTTTTTATTAACTGTCACTCTGATATGCTCTCTGTCCTCATTTTCTGCTCAGGCTTTCGTTGATTCTGGAGCAGCTATTAACCTGATGGATTATGATTTTGCTAAACATTGTGGGTTTCCCTTGATACCCCTACAGAAGTCTATTCCCCTACTGGGGATCGATTCTACCCCTTTGGCTGAGAATAAACCTCAGTTCTCTACTCAGGTGATAATGAGGAGTCCAGTTTGTTTCAAGATTTTGGAGGACCTTTTGTTCTAAACTTGGTGTTCAATTGTCTTTCTCCTCGGCGTTTCATCCTCAGACCAATGGTCAAACTGAGAGAACAAACCAGACATTGGAGACTTATCTGAGATGCTTTGTGTCTGCTGATCAAGATGACTGGGTCTCTTTTTTACCTTTGGCTGAGTTTGCTCTTAATAATAGGGCTAGCTCTGCCACTTTGATGTCTCCATTTTTCTGTAATTCTGGGTTTCACCCTCGATTTTCTTCAGGACAGACGGAGGCTTCTGTCTGTCCAGGTGTTGACTCTGTTGTGGAGCATATGCAACAGATTTGGGACCAGGTAGTGGAGAGGTTGTCCCTCTCTCAGGAGAGGGCCCAGCGGTTTGCTAACCGGCATAGGACTGATGGTCCTCGGTTTAAAGTGGGGGACTTGGTCTGGTTGTCCTCAAAAAATATTCCTATGAGAGTGGCATCTCCTAAATTTAAGCCTAGGTTCATTGGACCTTATAAGATCATGGAGATTATTAATCCTGTTTCTTTTCGTTTGCTTCTTCCAGGGACATTTAAGATCCATAACGTGTTCCACAAGTCCTTGTTGAAGAGGTTTGTTGAGCCAGTGGTTCCTGCTGCTGTGCCTCCTGACCCTGTTTTGGTTGAGGGCAATCTGGAGTATGTGGTTGAGAAAATATTGAATTCTCGTTTTTCTAGACGGAAACTCCAGTATTTGGTTAAATGGAGAGGTTATGGTCAGGAAGACAATTCTTGGGTGTGTTGCTTCGGACATCCATGCTAGGAGACTCATCCGTGCGTATCATAGAACTCATCCTGACCGACCTGGTTGCTCAAGTGAGGGTTCGGTGACCCCTCCTCAAGGGGGGGGTACTGTTGTGAATGGACTTGAAATGAGTTCTGAGCAGAGGCTCCCTCTGGTGGTTACAAGCGGTACTGGACTGTCCAGTGAAGATTGTGAGGAGTGGGAATCAGGTGTTACTGACTGGTCTTATATAAGGGAGTCGCCTTCCCATCAGGGTTGCCGGTGATCAATTGTTCTGGTCTCACTCCATGATTCCTGTTTCCCTTGTAGCCTGCTGTGTCGTGTCTGCATCTCCTGCTAACAGATAAGACATTTTCTTCTTTTTGTTTTTGTGCTTTATTTTTGCATTTTGTCCTGCACTTCTGTGGGGGCCTTCAGGGTCCCCTCCGGGGCTGTTGCCCTCTCAGTTTAGTTCAGCCACTGATGTTTGTACTTTTGCTTTTTCCAGTTTCTTCAGTGGCTGCTGTTTTGATTTTGTTACACCAGAGAACTAATTTAGGTGGTAGAGGTCGTGTGATCTCAGGTGTTTTTGAAATTAGTAGAGTTGGTGCTTTGCAGGGTTTTTTGGGATTGCAGTAAGTACCCTTCCTATCCTTTTCTATTTAGTTAGTTTGGGCCCCAACGTTTGCTCATACTATTTTCTGTCTGTGTCAGTATTTCTTCTTGTCTAACAGCCATTACATGTTTGGGGGCTTTCTATGTTCTTTGGGGATCTGCTCCGGGGCAGATAGCTTTCCTATTTCTATCTTTAGTTGTAGTTAGTTTCTCAGGCTGTGACGAGGCGTCTAGGACCAACGTAGGAACGCTCCACGGCTGCCTCTAGTTGTGGTGGTTAGTCAGGGTACTGCAATCTCATAGATTCCAACTGCTCTGGTGTATTGCCTTTTTTACCTGCACTCCTCAGTTACCGAAACATAACACAGTACCCAGAGATTCCCAAAAGGAGTGGTTGAGGGAAAAACAGCTGGTCGTCCCGCACCAGTTCCGAGGTGAGTTGTTGAGGATTGCCCATGAGATTCCACTTGCTGGACACTTGGGGATTAGCAAAACTAAGGCACGGCTGTCTCAACACTTCTATTGGCCCAAGATGGGGACAGATGTGACTAACTACTGCCGCTCCTGTATCACCTGTCAAAGAGTGGGGAAGGCGGGGCCTGCTCTTAAGGCTCCCCTGATCCCGTTGCCAGTGATAGAGGAGCCTTTCCAGAGGATCGCGGTGGACATTGTGGGCCCGCTGGCCGTCCCCAGCAGCTCTGGAAAGCAATACATCCTTACTGTGGTAGACTACGCTACCCGGTACCCGGAGGCAGTAGCTCTGTCCTCAACTAGGGCAGATAAGGTGGCAGATGCACTGGTGACCATCTTCTCACGGGTAGGATTTCCCAGGGAGATGCTTACCGATCAAGGGACCCAATTTATGTCTCGCCTAATGAAGGCTCTCTGCAGCAAAATGCAGGTGACGCATCACCCACAGACCAATGGTTTGTGTGAGCGCTTTAACGGTACCCTCAAACAGATGCTCCGCATGCTGGTTGAGACCCAGGGACGCGATTGGGAGCGGTACCTCCCACACCTGCTATTTGCCTACAGAGAAGTCCCGCAGGCCTCGACGGGGTTCTCCCCCTTCGAGCTCCTGTATGGCAGGCGAGTCCGGGGACCCCTTGGGTTGATAAGAAAATCCTGGGAAGATGAGCCAAAACCCACGGAAGTGTCCATCGTGGATTATGTCATGCGCTTCCGCGACAAGATGCAGACCTTGACGCAGTTGGTGCATGACAACCTGACGCAGGCTCAGGCTGACCAGAAGCACTGGTACGACCAGAACGCCCGGGAACGGACCTACCAGGTGGGTCAAAAGGTGTGGGTGCTGGTCCCCGTACCAAAGGATAAGCTTCAGGCAGCCTGGGAAGGCCCGTACGTCGTGCACCAACGGCTCAACCCAGTCACCTACGTGGTCACGCTTGACCACACTCGGGGTAGGCGCAAGGCCTTTCACGTTAACATGATGAAGGCCCATCACGAATGTGAAGCCTGCGTCCTACCGGTCTGCAACTTGCCTGAGGACGGGGAGGAGGATCCCCTCCTGGACATGCTGGCCCAAGCCCAGGCCAAGGGGTCCATTGAGGACATGGAGGTAAACGCCTCGCTAACCGCCTCCCAGCGGTTGCAGTTGCTGACCACTCTGGAACCCTTTTGGGCCGTGTTCACTAACCGACCCGGAAGGACCAAGTTGGTAGTCCATGAGGTGGACACCGGGAATCACGCCCCGTTACGGCGGACACCTTATCGGATCTCTGAGGAGGTGCAGCAGATTATGCGCCAAGAGATCCATGAGATGTTGCAGCTGGGGGTGATCCGACCGTCCAAAAGCGCGTGGGCCTCACCTGTAGTTCTCGTGCCAAAAAAGGATCGGACCACCCGGTTCTGCGTGGACTACAGAGGGCTCAACGCCATCACTACCTCTGATGCGCACCCAATGCCACGCATCGAGGATCTGCTGGAGCGGTTGGCGAATGCCAAGTACATATCCATCATGGATTTAAGCCGGGGATACTGGCAGATTCCCCTGAGCCCTGAGGCGCAGGAGAAGTCCGCCTTTATCACCCCTTTTGGACTGTACGAGTCCACGGTCAAGCCTTTCGGCATGAAGAATGCCCCTGCCACTTTTCAGCGGATGGTCAACCACCTGCTTCAGGGACTGGAGGAGTACGCTGTGGCGTACCTGGACGACATTGCCGTCTTCAGTTCCACCTGGGAGGAACATCTTCAGCATCTCCAGGAGGTGCTCAAGCGTATTCACCAGGCAGGTCTGACCATCAAGCCGGGAAAATGCCAGATGGGCATGAGGGAGGTCCACTACCTGGGGCACCGGGTAGGCGGGGGTTCCATGAGTCCAGAGCCCGAGAAAGTGGACGCGATCGTGTCCTGGCCCACCCCCAGGACCAAAAAGCAGGTGAAGTCCTTCCTGGGCACTGCAGGGTACTATAGGCGTTTCGTACCGAACTATAGCGCCATTGCAAAACCCTTGATGGACCTCACCAAGGGCGGTCTTCCCCAAACAGTCAACTGGACAGATGGCTGTGAGGCTGCATTCCCGAGCTTTGAAAACAGCCCTGTGCAGCTCTCCAGTGTTGAAAGCCGTCGACAGCAGTCGGCCCTTCCTGGTACAGACTGACGCCAGCGAATTTGGCCTCGTTGCTGTACTCAGCCAGGTTGATTCGGGGAACCAGGAGCACCCCGTGTTGTACCTGAGCCGGAAACTTCTGCCGAGGGAAGTGGCATACTCCACCATCGAGAAGGAGTGCCTGGCCATGGTCTGGGCACTGCAACGTTTGCAGCCCTACCTGTACGGGCGCACCTTCAAGGTGGTCACCGACCACAACCCTCTGAGCTGGCTGCACACAGTAGTATGATTTTGCCGTACAACACAAGAAAGGCAGCGATCATGGGAATGCTGATGGGTTATCACGACGTGGCGAACCCGCTGAGGTGCGCATGTCGGATTACCGACAGGTCATGCCTCCGTAGCGCCCTCTAAGGGGGGGAGGTGTGATGAGTGCTGTGCTGGAATTGCTGTCCTCATCTTTTTTTTTTTTTGTACTGCTGACAGCCCACAAAGCAAAGCCCTCCCTCCTCCTCTCTGCAGCTCACGCTTCTCACCAACCCCCCAGCCTGCACACAAGTAGTGTAACCTGAAGCTACCAGTGCTGGAAGTTTTCCCGCTTCACCGCAGGGGTCCCCATTGTCAGCACATGTGCTGTTCCTACCATAGCAGCCATTTTGGAGATGTTGTGAATGGGTTTGAGATGAGTTCTGAGCAGAGGCTCCCTCTGGTGGTTACAAGCGGTACTAGTGAGGATTGTGAGGACTGGGAATCAGGTGTTACTGATTGGTCTTATATAAGGGAGTCATTTTCCCATCAGGGTTGCCGGTGATCAATTGTTCTGGTCTGAATCCTTCTTTCCAGTTTCCCTTGTAGCCTGCTGTGTCGTGTCTGCATCTCCTGCTATCAGATAAGACAATTTCTTATTTTGTGTTGTTGCTATATTTTTGCATTTTGTCCTGCACTTCTTTGGGGGCCTTCAGGGTCCCCTCCGGGGGCTTCTGCCCTCTCAGTTTAGTTCAGCCACTGAGTTTTGTTCTTTTGCTTTTTCCAGTTTTTTCAGTGGCTGCTGTTTTGATTTTCTTACACCAGAGAACTAATTTAGGTGGTAGAGGTCGTGTGATCTCAGGTGATTTTGAAATTAGTAGAGTTGGTGTTTTTCAGGGTTTTCTGGGATTGCAGTAAGTACCCTGCCTGTCCTTTTCTATTTAGATAGTTTGGGCCCCAGCGTTTGCTCATACTATTTTCTTTCTGTGTCAGTATTTCCTCTTGTCTAACCGCCATTACATGTTTGGGGGCTTTCTATTATCTTTGGGGTTCTGCTCCGGGGCAGATAGCTTTCCTATTTCTATCTTTAGGTGTAGTTAGTTTCTCAGGCTGTGACGAGGCGTCTAGGATCAACGTAGGAACGCTCCACGGCTGCCTCTAGTTGCGGTGGTTAGTCAGGGTACTGCAATCTCATAGATTCCAACTGCTCTGGTGTATTGCCTTTTTTACCTGCACTCCTCAGCTACCGAAACATAACAGTATCACCGGCCCGAAAAATTGTATGGTACTCACAGAAGGGAAAAAATATTTTGAAGGAAGAAAAGTTGTCAGAGATATTTTTCTGTTTGTAGCAATTTTTTTTTTTTTTTTCCCTCTGTATCTCTGGGTGCTGGGGAGGATCTTTTCTCCCAATGGAGTTTGCACAGTTGTCTGGCCGTGTGGATCAGCTTGCCACTGAGGTTCGGAGTATTGCTATCTATCTTGCTGGGTTGCCTGTTGTGGAACCTAGGATCCCCATGCCAGATTTGTTTTTAGGGGATCGAGCTAAGTTTCAGAATTTCAAAAATAATTGTAAATTGTTTCTTGCCTTAAAATCTAAGTCCTCAGGAAACGCAGCGCAGCAGGTTCAAATTATCATCTCTCTCCTGCGCGGCGATCCTCAGGATTGGGCTTTTTCCCTGACACATGGGGATCCTGTTTTGAGTGATGTTGATGCGTTTTTTCAGGCCTTGGGGTTATTGTACGATGAGCCTAATGTCACTGATCAAGCTGAAAAAGCCTTGTTGGCATTAAATCAGGGGCTTGATGACGTTGAGTTATACTGTCAGAGATTCCGTAGGTGGGCAGTCCTGACCAAGTGGAATGACGACGCTTTGGCGGCCCTTTTCCGGAAGGGTTTGTCGGATAATGTAAAGGATGTTATGGTGGGATTCCCTGTCCCCTCTGGTCTCAATGATTCTATGTCATTAGCGATTCAAATTGACAGACGTTTGCGTGAGCGGAGAAGTATGCGTGGAGTGGTGTTGCCTTGTGAGCCAGCTGCTGAGCCCATGCAGTGTGATGGAGTGGTGTCTGGGGCACAGCGTCATGAGTTTCGAAAGCGCAATAGGTTATGTTTCTACTGTGGTGATGCCTCTCATGCTATTTCAGTCTGCCCTAAGCGGGGAAGACATTTTGCACGCTCAGTTGTCTTGGGTAGTGTTCAGACTAAGTTTTTATTAACTGTCACTCTGATATGCTCTCTGTCCTCATTTTCTGCTCAGGCTTTTGTTGATTCTGGAGCAGCTATTAACCTGATGGATTATGATTTTGCTAAACGTTGTGGATTTCCATTGATACCCCTACAGATGTCTATTCCTTTACTGGGGATCGATTCTACCCCTTTGGCTGAGAATAAACCCCAGTTTTCTACTCAGGTGATAATGAGGGTTGAACCTGATCACCAGGAGTGCTGCAAATTTTTGGTTCTATATAATCTGCATGACATTATAGTGCTGGGTTTCCCTTGGTTACAGTCTCATAATCCTGTTTTGGATTGGAAATCTGTGTCTGTAACCAGTTGGGGCTGCCAATGTGTTAATACCAACACTCCTGTTTTTTCTGCCTCCCCCCAGGCTGAGGATGTTCCTGACTTTTTGTTTGATTTTTCTGATGTGTTTAGCGAAAGTAAATCTGCATCCTTACCTCCCCATAGGAGCTATGACTGCGCTATTGAATTAGTGCCGGGTAGTAAATTCCCTAAAGGTCGCCTTTTTAACTTGTCTGTACCTGAACATGACGCTATGCGGTCTTATATCAAGGAATCATTGGAGAAGGGTCATATCAGAGACCATCCTCTTCACCCTTAGGTGCCGGTTTTTTCTTTGTGGCCAAAAAGATGGTTCATTAAGGCCGTGTATTGATTATCGTCTCTTGAACAATATTACTGTGAAATATCAATACCCGTTACCCTTGATTTCTGACCTGTTTTCCAGGGTGAAAAACGCTACTTGGTTTACCAAGCTTGACCTCAGGGGGGCGTATAACCTTATTCGCATTAAGCACGGGGATGAATGGAAGACGGCATTTAACACCCCTGAAGGGCATTTTGAGTACCTTGTGATGCCCTTTGGGCTCACTAATGCTCCTTCCGTCTTCCAGTCCTTCATGAATGACATTTTCAGGGATTTTGTGGACAAGTTTCTGATTGTTTATTTGGATGATATCTTGATTTTTTCTAATGACTGGGACTCTCATGTGAAACATGTTCGAACTGTATTCCAGATTTTGAGAGAGAATGCTCTGTATGTGAAGGGATCAAAGTGTCTTTTTGGCGTACAGAAGATCTCATTTCTGGGATTCATTTTGTCCCCATCTGTTATTGAAATGGACCCGGTCAAGGTTCAGGCCATCTGTGATTGGGTCCAACCTACTTCATTAAAGGCTCTTCAGAGATTTTTGGGTTTTGCCAATTTTTATCGTAAATTTATTGGTAATTTCTCGGTTATTGTTAAACCATTAACTGATTTGACCAGAAAGGGTTCTGATGTGGTGAATTGGCCTCCTGAGGCAGTTTTCTGTGTTTCAGGAACTTAAGCAGAGATTCACTTCTGCTCCTGTTCTACGGCAGCCTGATGTTTCTCTGCCATTTCAGGTGGAGGTTGATGCCTCTGAAATTGGGGCAGGTGCCGTTTTGTCCCAAAAAGATCCAGAGACCTCTAAAAGTAACCCTTGTGCCTTTTTCTCTCGAAAATTTTCTCCTACTGAACGTAATTATGACGTGGGTAATCGAGAGTTATTGGCCATGAAGTGGGCTTTTGAAGAGTGGAGACATTGGCTGGAGGGAGCCAAACATCAGGTGGTGGTCCTTACGGACCATAAGAATCTGGTCTATCTGGAATCTGCCAAGCGACTCAATCCTAGACAGGCCAGGTGGGCCTTGTTTTTCACACGTTTTAATTTTGTGGTTTCCTTTCTTCCTGGCACTAAGAATGTTAAGGCGGATGCCCTCTCGAGGAGTTTCCTTGCGGACTCTCCTGAGCTATCTGATCCCTCTGTTATTTTGAAGGAGGGTGTAGTTCTTTCCGCCATCTCGCCCAATTTGAGACTTGCTCTGGAGGGGTGTCAGGAGGATAGGCCCGAGCGCTGCCCTGTTGGAAAATTGTTTGTCCCGGACCAATGGAAAAAGAGTGTGATGTCTGAGATTCATTGTTCCGCATTGGCTGGGCATCCCGAAATTTTTGGTACCAGAGACTTGGTTAGTCGGTCCTTTTGGTGGCCTACCTTGTCTCGCGATGTCAGGAATTTGTGCAGTCCTGCGGGACTTGCTCTCGCTCCAAGCCTTGCTCTCGCTCTAGTGGTTTGTTGATGCCATTGCCTGTGCCCAAGAGACCATGGACCCATATCTCTATGGATTTCATTTCCGATCTTCCTGTTTCTCAGAGAATGACCACCATCTGGGTAATTTGTGATAGGTTTTCCAAAATGATACATCTTGTGCCATTACCTAAGTTGCCTTCCTCCTCTGAATTGGTGCCGTTGTTCCTTCAGCACGTGGTTCGTTTACACGGCATTCCTGAGAACATTGTGTCTGACAGAGGAGTCCAGTTTGTTTCCAGATTTTGGAGGACTTTTTGTTCTAAACTGGGTGTTCAATTGTCTTTCTCCTCGGCATTTCATCCTCAGACCAATGGTCAAACTGAGAGAACAAACCAGACATTGGAGACTTATCTAAGATGCTTTGTGTCTGCTGATCAGGATGACTGGGTCCTTTTTTGCCTTTGGCTGAGTTTGCTCTTAATAATAGGGCTAGCTCTGCCACTTTGATGTCTCCGTTTTTCTGTAATTCTGGTTTCACCCTCGATTTTCTTCAGGACAGACGGAGGCTTCTGTTGTCCAGGTGTTGACTCTGTTGTTGAGCGTATGCAGCAGATTTGGGACCAGGTAGTGGAGAGGTTGTCCCTCTCTCAGGAGAAGGCCCAGCGGTTTGCTAACCGGCATAGGACTGATGGTCCCCGGTTTAAAGTGGGGACTTGGTCTGGTTGTCCCAAAGAATATTCCTATGAGAGTAGCATCTCCTAAATTTAAGCCTAGGTTCATTGGACCTTATAAGATCATGGAGATTATTAATCCTGTTTCTTTTCGTTTGCTTCTTCCAGGGACATTTAAGATCCATAACGTGTTCCACAAGTCCTTGTTGAAGAGGTTTGTTGAGCCAGTGGTTCCTGCTGCTGTGCCTCCTGACCCTGTTTTGGTTGAGGGCAATCTGGAGATTGGTTTATTTTTTACCCCCAGAACAAATTTTTGGGGTAGGGGGCTGTGATCTCAGGGTTTTTAAAATTAGAATTTTGGGTTTTTCGGGTTTTTTTTTCTGGGTTTTCAGTAAGTACCTTCCGTCCTTTTTTTATTTAGTATTTGGGCCCCAGCGTTTGCTCATACTATTTTCTTTCTGTGTCGTTTTTTTTTGCTAACCGCCTACATTTTGGGGGGGTTTTCATTATTTTGGGGGTTCTGCTCCGGGCGATAGCTTTCCTATTCTATCTTTAGGTGTAGTTTTTTCTGGGGCTGTGCGAGGCCTAGGAAAAGTAGGAAGCTCCAGGCTGCCTCTTTTTGCGGTGGTTATCGGGTTTTGCAATCTAAAATTCCAAAAGCCTGGTTTCCCTTTTTTCCGCACCCCCTTTCCGAAACAAAAGGAGACTTCATTCTGTTTGGTTATCACAGGGGGGGAGCGTTCACTAGAAACACGAAAGTATGTTGTGAAACATGCGCCGACGGCCATTTTTTCCGGGGGTACTGTGAACCCGTAACTCAAACAAAACCCCGAAAAGGAATTCTCGGACCCCATGAACAGCCCACCCGGTTGGGGCTCTTTAACCCCGCTTTTAAAAAGAAGATCATTGTGGTCTGCCAACTGCGAGTCCCGCGAGTTTGGTCCTTAGACTTTCAGACCAAAAAAACTAAACTTGTAGCCCAGGGGGGGGGCCAGAAAACCACCCCTTTGTGAGGTCAAAGCCGACATTAAAGGTTGCGGGGGAACCCTCAGTTTTTCCCCTTTGTGACTCTTGACTAAGAGATCTGCAAATGAACTAGACGTGGGCCCTTCCCAAGCCAGTTTTTTCCCAACTCCCCTGTGAGGTTTTTCCTTTTTTAACCTATTTTATTTTTAACGCATTTTTTAATAACGATTTGTCTCAGTTTGTTCATCATTTTTTTGTAAAGCCTCCCTTTTTTTTTAAGGAAAAAACCCCATAAAAATTTTATTTATTCCCTGCTCTAAAAAAAGAATTTTCACGTGCCTGACGACTACGCTACTTTGGGGGGTTCTAGGACCCCCTTGAAAATTTTTGTAAAAATAAATCGAGCTGGTGGCAGCTTTAAAGGAAGGGAAAAAAATGTTAATCTTGGGTGGCGCTGGCGTGACGAGCGGGTTTTTAAGGTTTCCCCCCGGGCCCCCGGGTAATTATAATTCCCCACTGCAGGGGCCCCAAAATACCGCCACATCCAAGTGCCCGTCTGGCAAATTTTCCGGGTGCAGTTCCCTGTGACCTGGGGTAAGGGGGGCCAAAAAGCCCTGCAATTTCCCAAAAGTGGAAGGGGAAATTTTAAAATCCCTCAGTTTACTGGGGGGGGACGGCAGCACCGTCGTGTGTGTGCGCTTTTCGCCCCCTTTGGGCGGGGAGGGATAAAAAGCCGGAAACCCCCGGGACCGGTGGCGGACCGTGTGCACGTTTCATCACATCTTAATTGGGGGTGAAACACAAGTCAAAGAGAAAATGATACTTTTGACCTCATGGATGCATTTTCTGCAAGGAAGTGATGTTTAAAAAAAAACGATGAGAGGGGGGTGCCTTTTGGAGATTGTTTTAACGAATATTTCCAGAACCCCAAAACAAAAGATAAAGGTGCAAGACAAGGGGGGGTGTTCATGGGATCTTTCATTTAAACACACATGTTAAAAAGATGATCCACTTAGGGGACTTTTAATGGGCCAAAAAACCGTAAATTTAAAACTCAAACCCCGAGGGGGCGGTCTTGCACTAAAAAATGATTGAAATAAGGTTTTAAGGTGTGTACTCGTAACTTGTTTTGATCTTGTGAAATAGTATTTTTAAAATCATTTTTTACTTGGATCAGAAACCCTTGCAAATGCTTGTCCTGATTGAATTTGGGAAAATGCTAGCAAATCTCATGGGGGGTGGGATTGAAAAAATCCATCCAAAGGAAAAAAACTTAAAACCGGGTTTTTAAGCATCTATCGAGAATTTCCCGAACTTAAAGTGTTTTGTTTAAAAAAGTGCGGGTTCCTATTGACTTTTGGGCCCCAGGGATCTATTAAAAGAAATAGGGGAGGGAAAAATCGGGCCCCCGAAAAAAACCCTTTTTCAGATGCCCCTGAAAAAAAAAAAAAAAAAAGGGGGAAACCCAAAAATTTTCTCACATAGCAAAAATGAAACTTTTTACGGGTTTTTTCCCGTTTTTTCCAATGTTCATATGTATTGTGTGAAAAGGAAAAAAAAATTTGGGAATTGATTTTGAATGTAACCGCAAGTTGTTATAGAGAGGCAAACTAAACCCGCATTGAAACAGTTGCAAAGCGATAGAAAAAAGGAAGTAGAATATTTTTAAAACTGTTAAAAATCATAAATTTTTAGAAAAACACAAGGCTTTTGTTGGCACATTAAAACTGTTTTTAAAAAAATAGATAATTCATAATTGTACAATCCTTTTAAAAATGCTGTATTCATTTAGTTTTAAAACTGCCCCCGCTAGTCTGTTCAGGGGAAAAAATTTTACAGTTGTGTACCTTGTCCCCGCACTTTTTTAACCATTTTTAAGTTAAATAGATTCAAAGATGGGGGAGGAGAGCGAATATAGCGAGAGGAAAATCAAGGAATTTTTAAATGATTAAAATTTTTTTAAAGTGAAAATTGTAATTTCAAATTGATAGCCCTTTGGCTTATGAAATAAGTTTATACTTTTTGAATGTTTTTGATTTTTTTTTTCCGAGTTGGCTCAAGCAGCACCCCGGACAGGACAGAGATTCCACCGCATATACATATCACACAGCCAAGTAACAACTCATACCACCCCCTTTATGTCCCCAAAAGGTGGAGTTTATGGCACTCATTTTAAAGGGTTTTAAAGGGGGAAAAACCCCAAACACACCTGCAAGTTTAACAGTCTTAAAAAATCAGGAACCCGCCATCCCAAGGAAGGTCCCAATAGACAGGTAAAGGGTACTTACAGATTTTCCCGACCCCGCGAATTCAGGCATAAAGCAGACTATTGCTGGGAAAAAAAAAAGGGGGGAAAGGAAAAATGGGCCTCTGAGACACCCCCCTGACGGGGAAGAACGGGAAAGCAAATACTATTTCAGTCTCTTGCAGGCTTGACTGGGGCCCGCAGGGGAAAGGGAAAGAGAGACCTGGTAAAAAGGGGACAGGGGCCAGGAATGGTGGTGAGGGCGGAAAATGCTTGTAAGGTTCTCGTCCGCATAGCGTACAAAATCATGGTCAAACCCTTTTCCCAAGGTTGCATGACTTTTCGCCCTGGTTTCATAAAATTTTAACAAGTCGTCCCACATGTCACAAACAGGAAATAGGGAACACCACACACACACACCCAAAAAGCCCCCTACTCTTCAATGATGTAACTGACTCATCACCACCACACAGGAGTTTAGGGTTTCGTGTGTGTTACTTTTTTACGGGGGCAAAGCCTTCCGGATGCTAAGACCTAAGCGAAAACCTTTTTCCCCTTTTTCCCTGGAGGGTTTTTTTTAAATTTGATTCATTTAAAATTTTGGGAATCACAAAGACAATACAGCAATAAACAATGATTTTTTGGGCAAAAAAGGGGTTGGGGGCCGAGTAAAAAAATCGACTCCAGGCAACACCCCCCTTGATGATTCCGAGCCTCCAAAAGGACTCCCATTGTAATAAAAAAGTCTTTGATTCTGTTTCCGGGGGGCTTACTCCTACATTACATCATAGGTTTTGGGGAAAAAACCATCTGGCCCATGCAAACTACTACATGTCCTGGGCTAAAAGACTTTCCTGCTTCTGTGGTATGACAGGTCGCCGGGCAAACCCCCGAGATCACCCCCAATGGAACAAAAAAACAAGGGGTTTGATACACAAAGAACTCTGCTCTTTTAGTTTGATTATGTCACATAGTAAAATGTCAATAGATAATTTGGTAAAAAACATATCCGTTCAAATTTCCAGAAATGTGAAGCAGCAGTATTTATATTATAACTACCCCGGGAATGGGTTTTTGGAACCGGGAAGAGGCAGCATGGAATAGGGGGTTCATGGAAAATGGCCCACAAAACTATGACTAGTTAGTGCTTGGGGAAGGCCCCCCTTTGGGAAAAAGAAACAGTTCTTGGCACGTCCACGGGGCTTGTGAAAAAAATCTGAGTTTGGGGTCCCCCTGTAACCCTTTTTAAATTTACCATAGGAACCCCCCCCTGGGGAGAAGGACTTTGGGGGTTTTTGGGGTTCTATGTACCAATGAGAGAAGTGGCACAGAGAGATTTTTGCTAAAGGCTTTCCTCCAAAACAGTGAAAGTGTGAGAGATAAGGAAAAATCATAGCACGTTTTAAGGAAATGAGTATGAGGAGAAGTTGCCATAGGAAAAGGGGGTTCACAGAGGAATTAAGCTTATTGGGAAAATTTAAACAACGAACAAAAGGTCCAACTTTTTGCTTGTGCAATGCCAGACCCCTTTTTTTACAATTCCTCTTTTACTATACCTGAAAAAGAAAAATCTAAATGTAAAAGGGTATTAATAATATTCATAGCCCCACTGATAATGCTATTTTTTTTTCTTTTCAGTTCTGTTCCACTAACAAGGAGGATTTATGTTTTTTTGGAGCTGAGGGAGCAGGCAAAAAAGCAATACCCATAGAGGTTTTGGAAAATATGGATTGCAGTACCCTGACTAACCACAAATAAAGGAGCCAGGAGCTAATAGTGGTCCTGACGCTTTTTCCAGCCTAGAAGCAATACAAAAGATAGAAAGAGGAAAACTTCTCCCCCCGGGCAGATCCCCAAAAAATAGGGGAACCCCCCCAACATGAAGGGGGGGGTTTGACAAGAGGAAATACAAACACAGACAAAAAAATTAGGCAAACGGGGGCCCCCAAAATTCCGGGGAAAAAGGATAGGAAGGACATTTTGCAACCCCAAAAAAAACCCAAAAAATAAACCCCACTAATTACAAAAACCTGAGATCACACGACCTTAAAAACTAAATTAGTTCTTGGTGTAACAAAACAAGCCGCAGCCACTAAAAAACGGAAAAAGGCAAAAAAACAAAAAACAGAGGCTAGAAAATGAGAGGCCCAAGCCCCCCGGGGGGACCGGGGTGACCCCCACAAGAGTGCAGGAAAAAATAAAAAGCCAAGCACAAAATAAAAAAAAAAAATGTCTTATCTAGAGCAGAGAAGAGGCAAGATTAAGCAGCTTCCCAAATAACCGGAAAAAACACTTTTAAAAAGAAATTGATCACGGCAACCCCAGGGAGGGAACCCCCTAATAGGCCCCTCGTAACCCCTGATTCCAATTTCACAAAAATTTGGTTTTAGCACGTCACAACCACCAGAGGGGCTTCTGTCAGAACTCACCCCCAAAACTTCCCAAAAAAGTCCCCCCCCCGAGGAGGGGTCCCCAACCCCCTCCGGGCAACCGGGGCGGTCAGATGACCTGTGATACGCCGGATCATTCCTAGCATGGATGTCCCAAACAAACACCCAAGAATTTTTCCTCTGACCCCAACCTTCCACTTAACCAATTCTGGTTTCCTTAGAAAACGAGAATCCAATTTTCTCAACCCCTCCAGATTGCCCCCCAAACCCAAAAAAGGGCGGAGGCGCACCAAAGAACCACTGGTCGACAAACCTCTTCAATAAGGATTGTGAAACCCTTATGGGGCTTAAAAATCCCTGGAAAAGTAAACGAAAAAAAAAAGGATTAAGAACTCCATGACTATAAGGTCCAATGAATCTAGGCTTAAACTTAGGGGGTGCAATCTCAAGGGGAAAAATTTTGAGGCAAAAACCGACCAAGTCCCCCCCCTTTTAAAAAGGGACCATCTCCAGGGTTTGGAAAACGCTGGGCCCTTTTTTCCCAGAAGGGGGAACCCCTCTTTCCAAAACCTGGTCCCAAATCTGCTGCTACGTCCCAACAAGTAACACCCGGAACCCCACAGAAACCTCCCCCGTCCCGAAAAAATCGAGGGGGAAACCCCCAAAATTGCAGAAAAATGGGACATCAAGTGGGGAGTACCCCCATTATTAAAAAAAAAAAAACGCCAAAGGGAAAAAAAAAACCCCCTCACCTGATCGCCGACACAAAGATTTTTAGATAGGGGGTCCATGCTGGTTTGTTCTCTCGTTTTTCTTGGTCGAGGATGAAAAGCCGAGGGAAAGACAATGAACCCCCAAAATTTAAAAAAAAAAGTCCCCCCAAAAACTGAAACAAAAAGGATCCCGTCAGAAAAAAATTTTTTCCAAATGCCGTGTAACCCCAAACCCGGCTGAAGGAAAAAAAACCAATTTTGAGGGGAAGGAACTTGGTAATGGCACAAAGATTATCATTTTTAAAACCCATCACAAATCACCCCCAAAAAAAAGATCATTTTCTGAAAACAGGGAGG